>JAGDQP010006306.1:28250-70107 GCA_022664845.1 Lepisma saccharinum | reverse complement strand
AATAAGAAAGGCGAGAGACTGGCACCCTGGTTCAATCCCCGTTCCATACGGAATTCCGTTAGTGTTCGTCCGTTGACTTGAATTTTGAGCATTCGAATTTTAAATAAATTCCTCAGGAGCTGGATAAAAACCTGAGGAAAGTTCATCTGTTTCAATACAGACATCAAATATTGAATGTTAATCGCCGAAAAAGCATTTTGAAAATCGGTCGATAGAATTGCAAATTCGGGCACGCCTAGAAATCTATAAGCCTGTATTAATTCGCGCAGGTCCGCCATCATTTTCTGGATGGGACGGGTTTGTGCCACGCCCCCTTGGCTCTCATCTAACAGTTCCGGCATGTTAGGTTGCACTCTACGCATCAACGCTTTGTCCAAGATTTTATAATCTGTGTTTAGTAATGAAATAATCCTGTACTTTTGAACTGACTTCGGTTTTTTGGGAATTAATATGGCTATAGCAGTCGAAAAAGGCAGGTCCACCGGCCGCCCCTGCAAAAATTCCGTAAATAAGCTCGTTAAGGTTGGAGTTACTAGTTCTTGAAATTTAAGGTACCATCTCGGACCTAGACCATCCTCCCCCGGGGAAGCCCCCTTGTTTAGAGTTTGTAACGTCTGTAAGATTTCTTGCTCAGAGAAAGGCGCCCCCAGCCGTTCTTTGGCTTCCGTTGATAACTGTGTCCACTGAGGTATAGATAGCATAAATTCTGCGGGCTGCACCTGTCTAACTTGAAACATCTCCTTGTAATCTTGTCGGATGGCCGGGTAAATGTCCGGCCCTTCGACTTCCCTACCTTTATTATTAATGTATTTATTAATTATTTTCAGTTTAGCCCGTTTTCTCTCGTTAATCAAATGCGGATAGGCCGGTGCCTTGCACACCCCTAATTGCTGCAGTTTGGATCTTGTGAACAAACCTTGTAGGCTTTTGTTTTGTGTTTGCCTTAATAAGCTTTGCAATTGTTTCAGTTGAGGTAACCACTGGCGATCTTGTTGAACTAACACATTGAGTTGTGCCAATCGTTCGTAATAGTGTTGAATTTGAATTTTTTGGTCTTTTTGCAACTGTTGGCTGAAAGCTTTGGTTTCAAAACGAATTGTTTTTTTAATATTAATCCACCATCGAGGAAGATTGGTATGATATTGTTGCAAAGTCAGGTAATACCGCCATATGTTGTTGACCAAAAGTATGTATTCCGGGTTTTCCAGAATTGATTCGTTACACTTCCAATGAAATTTGCTTACTAAGTGGGTAGTAATCGCTCCCTTGATTGATGCCCTAATCATTAAGTGATCCGAAAAGATTAGCCTTTCGGTACTGATCTGATTGAAATTCTGCCAAAAATGCTGCGACGCATAAATAATGTGGATTCTAGAGCTACCCTTCGGATAAAAATAGCTGTGGCCTGCTAACCCTGGATGTAAGGTTTCCCACATATCAATGAGATTAAAGTCCGCAAAAATGGTTTGTAAGGCTCTGCTCATATTGCGGCCAGATGTACTGCCACCTAACTTCCTCGTAGCGTTCATATCCGCTAATACCAATGTAATGATAGTTGTGATATGTATGCAATTCTGCCGCTAACACATTATAAAAAAAATGTCTCTTTCAACGGCGTGTTGCGAACCACTTTTAGCATACACTGCGATGATTCCTATATGCTGCACCTTTAGGGAGATAAGTCTTCCACTTTCGTGTAGAAATAGGTCGCGATAAACTAAATCGCCTCTTACCAACACGGTCAAACCAGCCTGTGTGTCAAAATTATAGTTGTCAATAGTTTGATAATTGTCTATTTTAAATGTATTCACTTTAGTTTCTTGTAAGGCCAGGATTTGTATTGAGTACAATCTCAGCATTCGCTGCACTTCCTGAATGTTTACCTTACTAGTAGCTTGGTTAACGTTAAAAGTGCCGACAGATAATGTTTGTTGGCTAATTAGCATGCTATACCAATAGCCTACTAAGAAGAGCCAGAATAACTGTAATCTTCTCATGATGCCTTGTTCTTTCTAGTTTGTAAATATAGTAAGTATGAAAGTACGTACCTTTCCTGTAGAAAAGAACCTCCTCGCAACGTATGTACTTACGTACTTCCGTCACTATGGCAATCCCTGTTGGCCGCTGGGGATTTTCTTCTTCCCTTTGTTGCTTTTTTGCTATCTACTCCTTGGTCACTAGCACTTACACTCACTCCGAAACCTTTAGCTTTTTGCTTTTTTAAATGGCGTAATTTAGCGGGAGACAAAAGAGACTGCCCGGTTAGATTTTTTCGAGAACGTTTACCCCCCTTTTTTTTAATCACTTCTAATGGTTCCTCTGAAGACGATAGCGACTCGCTAATTTCTTCCTGCACTCTGAACTTCTCACTGGGGGACACAACCACTAGACCCCGGTGCAACTCCTGGTGAATCTCACTACTTCCTGGGCTTTCGCGTGACACCTCTTTGACTGCCCTGGATCCTGCTTCCTCTTGTGTAAGACACTTAGACGTAGATATTTCAGCTGGTGTTTCCGCCGTTTGAATTAACACACTACTTGCAATGTTGCTGGCTCTTAGTAACGGGACAGTCAGCTGGACTTGCTTATCTTGAGACTGACTACACTCTGGCCGCCTCTCACTCCCCCTCCTTCCTGCTCCTTGTCTTCCTGTATGTCGTGACCTTGTTCACCTTCCACTGAAACTGTTACTTCAGGGTTGCCACTGTCCTGCTTTTTTCTTCCGCTATTTGCTGACGACCTTTAGTTAAAGTTGGAAATGTCTCGTAGTTAAAAACGTATGACCTCTCTCTATGTTGTTGTTCTTTGGGTAGGTTTGGCTCCTCGTTCCGCCGTTGGGTGTCCCCTGCGGCTTCCTGGTGTGGTCCTTCGGTACGTTGAACACGTGTTCGTATTTTGAAGTTATAAATTGTCATGTACTGCGGGATAGACGCTGTGAGTTCAAAAAAATGTATTAATCGCTTGCCTGAATAGATGTTCGGGAACACAGCTGAAGTCGGAAATAATATCTTGGACACTCGGGAAACACTTCCAAAATTGCTAAATACTCGACGTATAAAGTCGTCTTGCACTTCTAATGGAATGTTCCAAATTGCGACCACTGTAGTTTCGCTTAACTCCAAAGACACGGGTAATATGGTTCGCTCGTTTTCATAAATGTACGTAATTTGACCGCCACTTAATTCTAAAGCTCGGTCAGCTATGTTTTGTTGCGCACTTAATGTAACACGATTTATAGTACGAATCTGCCTCGGCAGAAATTATGTCTTCCGGGTTTACGTATAAGTCTCGGAGAATAGCTTCATGTAAATTTTCCAAACTTAATCGAGTTTTCAAATGTCCCAATTCCACTCGCAAGGTATTGATTCGTTTTACTGCTTCAATAGGCCTCACTGCCATACCTTAGGTACTTCTTGTTAGAAAAACTGTTAACTAATCACTCGCTTTTGACAGCACTACTTGTGCCCACACTCCACTCTGTAGAGCACTCAAATCAGACAACCTCGCCGGAGCGAGGCAAGCACTGATCTGGCTACGAAGGCAGTTGATGTTTCTAGCTTTCGCAGTGATATCTATAGCTAGGGTTTTACTACGTTTTTCATTAAGGAGGTTAATCATTAACACGTTTTTTTTTATTTTACTACGAGAAATGTCTCGTGAAAAAAGGAGAGATACGTTTGCTACAGTGTAAAGATTTATACCTTGCTTAATTTTTCTTTCCGTCAATGCAATCCTTGCCATTCTCGGTCCACCAGTGATCTGTTTACTGTTCACAATGTAAAGGCAATATAAACACTCAAAATGGCGGGGCGTTCAGTGACAAGCAAGTAACGTTACTCCTGTTACTGGATTATAGAATATCCAATTAAGGCTTGAACTTCATCCTCAAAAGCACGTAACCTCAAAATTGCCAGTTTAGCTTACACTTTGATTAGAAAATGACCGAGTTTTATGCGTAAGATAAGTTGAACGTTCACGGACAAATCACTTTGACCAGTTTCAACCCATTTTCAGTTAACGTTAATCTATTACAAAGAAAATGTTTAACTTTAAAATGGAGTTAATTTTACCAATCTTTCCACTAAAAGGCTTACACCATATCCACGTTTAAGAGTAAATACAACAAAACGCTAATTTTCTACTTTTATTTCTCCATAAAGCGGAGAGAAGAAGAAGCCTTTTACAAAAATGCGGAAATGAATTCTATGATTTGGCCCTGTTCTATTACCCTTCACGATAGTGTACTTTGCAGATTTTTAGTTTTAGTGAACCTAATTTTAATAACTTGTTGTGTTTCAGTAGAATGAGCAATAGTAATATCGCTACGGACTTTCTACCCAAAAATACATTAAACCAAGGAACATAACATTTTTGAAACTATTACTACTTCTACTCTTACACTTTTTAACACTTTCGCACCGCATGCCTGAAATACGACGTGCATTCCAAGATGCAGCCATTAATATAGGAGGATAAAAGAAGAGGATAGAACTGTCCGATTTGTACAGAACGTTCGTACAAGCTTCTCGCGATAGGAGCGTTTTGCATACTGAAGATGGCGACGTTCACGTTTAGAGAACAGTTTATCCATTATAGCCAATTGTGTGGAATGGCTTCCGCTGAAATTCATCGTCAGTGGAGTGAGACGTGTTGTGATGATGCTATGGACGTGAAAATGTGCGTTTGTAGGTCAGATAGTTCAAAGAAGTCCGAACGCCGTGTCAAAATAATCAAAACGAGGCTCGGTCATGCACCAACCGATCGGACATCATTTTCGAGTGGAACAAATAGTTATGGAGGACCGCCGATGGATCCCATACAGCATGAAGACTTGACAATGCGGAAAATTTCTGCTCCGCAAATTCTTATCGATGAACATAAGGCTTCAGGCGTCGCAATAATTTAGGCAATCGTAACACGTAATGACGGAATGGATGGTTTCTCATTCTATCAATTGCCTTGATAGATGAGGCATGACTAGTTTTTCGTGTGAATTCTGTTTTTAAATATTGGAAATTGGAAATAGCTGATACATATTGTGAAAAAAAAGTGTTGAAGTGTTTTTGTTTTACCTAATACTAGCTTCAAGACTGAAATAATTAATTAATACAGAAAACCTTAATTAACTTGCTATTGTGTATATACTTCAGTAAAATCACATATACACAACAATAGCATGTGTTGTGTATATGTGATTTTACTGAAGTATACAGACAATAGCAAGTTAATTAAGGTTTTCTGTATTAACACTTCAATACATGGAAGTGTTCATTTTTCTGTTTCCTGTACTTCGTTATATTTACGGTGATATAACAAATCGGAAGAAAAGTAGCGCTTTTTTAAATCTGTACCATCCTAGCATTTCTCTGACAGATTTGAAACGCTTTGTAATAACTTGTGACGGTTATCTAAACAGTTTCTTTCCTTAATAGAAAACAAACACACTCCTGCTTCCTCACAAGCGAAATACAAAATTAGACCCTTGTCGGCAAAAGACAAGGTTCGTTAAATATTCTCCTGAATACAATGGATTATAAGAAATGCATTTCTCAACATCTCTCTATGCAGGAAAAAAGTAAGTGCACACACACGTACATCATCACTGGAAATTTTATACAGTTATTTAACTCCTAGTAGGCCTACTCGTTTGTCAATCATCGGCTGTGTTCGGGACTCTTCGTTACTACCGGCTGGTAAACACTACTCTAGAACATCGCTGTAAACACAGCGCTCTTATGACATTATTGTGTGGGAAGTTGCAAGTGCGCTGCAACAATCAAAATGTTTAAGACTTGAGATAAGAGGAGGCGGACGGAACACTTATTGCAGTATCAAGAGCAACATACTATAGTGAGCGTTCCATTAATACTCAAACAACAGAAATAAACCACTAATCTTGTAAACATGTTTTCTTCTATCCAAAGAAAGATTCCTTTTTCCAATATAATGAATCAAATTATGTTAGTTATGCCCTGCGTAAAAACAACTGAAGCTATTTTTAACAAAATATTAACAAAGAATAATGTGGTTGTTGTGCAACACTGCAACTTTCTCATCAGTTTCGCTGAGCTTAAAGTAGGTCAAGTATGTATCCGTTCATATAAGAGTGTACCTTGTAATTTTTTTTAATATACAGAATTATCAGAAGTTTTATTTGCAAGGTTGCCTCCATATATTTATTTTAAAAGACAACTAAATAGAGGACCTGACACTGAAAATGGAAATGAAGAAAAAGAGGATATGCTTCGTGAAAAAATAATACGCGCCACCAACACGGTTCAAAGCTCAAAGAGTTAAAGAAACTCCACTGGAGAAAAGAAAATCTCATGTAGTAACAAGAAGAACTCTAATATCATTGCTAGAAATGTCAAAGTTTCTAGAATATGTCTTCTAGGTTTTTGAGAGGCAATATGAAACTCCCAATGTAAATAAAGGGCTGTAGAGAAAACGCGAGTACGTGAAAAAAATTATTATGAAGCTGTTTGACTTTGTTGAAGAAGATACCAAGTTTTTGACAGATAACCTTAATAATCATCCATCAGTTATGCTTGATAAAAGTGATTCAATTTTAACCTTGTTAGAAAATGTTGAGACACTTCTTTCCTCAGTGAGCGAGAAATAAACTTGATGATACGAGAAAAAAGAAGATTCAAGTGTTCCATCATAAAGTGTCACACAAGTTGCTAGTAAAAAAATATTGTCCCGGTTATAGTAAAGAGAAGCACATATGATACAATTTGTTGCATAGCAACAACTACGAAGCGTGCAATGGATATAAAACATGTTTGGTGAAACAGAAAAAAAAGTGAATTATTTCTATACGTGTCACACGCCTGTAGTACATTGAGTGAATAGAATACCTGAAATGCAAAAGTTACGAGATAGTTAACCCAACACACACGAATGTTTCGTTTAGTTGGCTCTGAAAATGGAGGGAATATTTTTCCACCTCCTCCTCTATCCAGAACACACTCATTACATGCAGTTTTGGAAGGACCTATAAACATAGAGACACGCTCCTCCTACTTTTCTGAAGCTTAAGTCATCGGCCGAAAGCATAGTTTCAAAAATAGAAAGTGATTTCAATAGGAATTCACCAACACAAATTTAGAAAAATAAGACCTGCTCAATCCAATTATGTGAGAAATAATAAAATATTACCTGAAAATACGTTTATTAAGACGAAAATTCCCGTTTAAGTTTGGAAGTGGAATGTCTGGAAACCAGCATTCAGTACTGATGAAATGTATACTGATTGGACAACCAACTGTAAAACAATGACACGCGCGGAAATAAGAGGTTTAACGTAGACTTTAGGTTAGTTGCTTGCAATCCTCTCACATGACCATTCACTTTTCTTCTCAGTTTCATTTCGAATAAAACAGGTGAAACATACGTAAATTTTACAGAAATATTTTAATTTGTATTCCAAAATTTCACTTGGATAAACTGAGGTGCGCACAAAAATATGTTACCATGTAGATTTTACCGAGCGGCTGTGGCTCAGTGATAGACGCCCTCAGGCGCCTAAAGATCTTACAATAAATATTTATATGGTCCGACATTTTGGATTAAAGATGGCGTCTTTGGAGACATTTTGTAATATTTTCGTAACCTATTAATTATGATTTACCGTCATACTAAATTTCGTTTCTCTAGCTCAGCCGTTTAGACTGTGTATTCTATGGAAATGTTATTTTGGTGGCCATTTTGGATACAAGATGGCGACTTTTTCAACATTTGTAACATTTTGTTCTCCTACTAGTGATGTACCTTCATGCTAAACTTCGTTTTTCTAGCTTAAGCCCTTTAGGCTGTACATTCTTTCATATTTTATGTTTGGCGGCCATTGTGGATCCAATATGGTGACTTTTTACAAAAGATGGGAATTATTCCTTAACCTGCTTATCATCTTCCACCTTCATGTCAAATTTCGTGTTTCTAGCTTATTGCGAAGGCTCTAAACAATATGATGAGTGAGTGAGTCAGTGAGTGAATGATGAAGTTGACCTAAAATACGTAATTTTAGGGGTCCATAACTGGAACAGACTTCAAGCTACGAATATGAAATTTCGCACACCTTCACATACTGCGACATATCTCCTTAATTGCGAAAGCTCATATTCCTATCCTTGACATCTTTTTTCTTACGGGGCATCGAAATCTCCGATTTCGCCATAAACTCTTATTCCTGTATTCTGGAATCACTGCTTCTGGCAGTGCTGATGTTTTGAGGCGTGGGGAACTTGGCTGCATGCACTGTCGGGCATGTTGATGATCATTATTCTTTACAAGCCAAGCTACAGGGAATTTCCAGGCAGCTATGTTGGCCTAGAATGTTTAGGAAAACTTTAGCACTGTAGAAAATGAAACTTCAATTAAAATAAAAAACACACAATTCTATCGGCAGTTTGAAGAAGGCAATAAACGCCAAAAATGTGAAAATCTAATTTAAGCCTGATTTGATATCTGGAAGGGATGGTGCATCTACACAATACACAAAGAAAGCAAAAAAAAAAAAAACGTTAGTAAAGCCTTCAAAAATAGGTGCGAAATAGAGATGGGTAAAACTAGCGTAGCAGCTAGTTTTCACTGCTACATGGGATAAATTGCTATGACTGCTACAACCGATGAAAAATAGCAGTTACTAGCTTAGCTGCTATTTTTCTCCGAAGCTTGTTAATGGTAAAACACATTGAATTTCTTGTTTTCTAAACAAACAGAACTGCTGGGAGAACGGAACAAAATGACAGAGACTTGTCTGCAGAGAGGACAACCATGACGTGTGAACACTACGTAATTAGTAGCGTCTGTTACTTTGTGTACAAAATTGATATGAAGAGCTCTCAGAAAGCACTGCGTGATAGTTGGCTACCTGGAGTAATGGATAAGGCGTTCGAGTTGTAATGCAGCGGTCTTGGGTTCGATACCAATTCATCGTAAGTTCGTATTTTCAAAATTGTTTATATTTTATTTATATTTTAAATAGGTTATTTTGAAATATTATTGTTTGTTTTATAACTTTATTTGCATTTAATGTTTTTGTAATATTTTCCGTTTATTCTGATTCTGTAGTCCAAGTCAGATTTAACAAAATGGTAAAATAAAATGGGTAAGGCATTGAACTTGGGATTCAATGGTCCCGGGTTCGGTACTCCTTCACCTAAACTTTTTTTTAAGAGAAACTCCTTTTGATTTTGTTGTTTCGAAGAAAAGCTCTGGTCTTGCGATTAGACATTTTCTTCCTTTGAGGCAGTGAAAGCAGTACGCACATTAAACAATCCATAAAATTCACATAGTTTAGAAAGAATGAACCAGCAATTTGAAGAAGTGAACAAACGCTAAAAAATCGAAATTACTTTTTTTTTTACTAAAAACGCACCTCAATTTATACCCGCTTATCATAAGGTAGAAGAAAAGAACGATAGCTAGTTATAGAATGATTTATCTGACCTTGGAAATATTAGTCAGTTTGAAGAAGGGAACAAGGCTACTAACGTCTCAAAACAAGAAGGCCTATTTTCGCATGTCTGAAAAGACACGATTCAGTTGCGTGTGCAATAAAAGAGAACACCATACCTGACTTTATCAAACTTCTACCTGCCCTTGGTCACTAATTTTATTAAATTTCCTAATGCGTTGATATAATAATAATAATAATAATAATAATAAATCACAGCCATATTCAATCCACTACTGGATGAGGCCTTTCCCCGAAGGGAGGAGTTGGTCTACTGCTCCCACGCTGACCAGACGGGTTGGGAGAGGAGAGCCAAAGCTCTCACTGTGATCGCCACTGTATTTTATGCACAGCAGCTCCCCAATTGTCCTCACGATGCTGGCCCAACACCGAAATTTTTGAGCCCCCACCGGGACCGCTCGCACTGAAGTCGAGCGCGCTACCGACTAGGCTACGCAGGAGCTCAATGCGTTTATATGAAACGACCGAGACGACGTCCAAATGCAAGATGGGTAGATGAAATCAAGCGTTTTTCAGGAGCTACATGGATGAGGATAGCATTAGATCGAGATATGTGGAAAGAAACGGGGGAGGCCTTCATCCAGCAGTGGATAGAAAAAGGCTGAATATGATGATGATGATGATGATATATATACATATGTTAGAGGAGTTCCTTGTATTTGAGACACTACTACATGGCACTTGGGACTAGCGACAGGAAGAGCGCATTGTGAAACACGATTTAATCGTGCGTGCAATTTAAAAAATACCGCACCTGACTTATCTAACCTCCACATGCGTTTGTTAACTAATCTTATTAAATATCCTTATGCGTTTATATATATAAAAAAAGAGAAACGTCATTTTCATTTTAAAAAAACTACACCAGGTTTCGATCCAGGGTTACTTGCATTAGCTTTCGAACATGCTATCAATACGCTAAATTGCCAACTGGATGCACTTGTTTGGAAGTACTATTTATTGATAAGGAGTAATGCGCATGCACGAGGATGGCTCAGCTCTTTCTGTCGCTAGTTGCAAGTTATTATACTAATTCAGCATGAAACAATTATGCTTCCCCCTACCCACCGCTTTATACTTTCCTGATTTAATCGTGTTTTGATGTACTGTTTCTTCTCCACCAGTAACTCCAAGCTCCGATAATTACATAGAATAATTTTACAACAGTTATGGTAGGAACTAAACTACCTTCGTCCATATCTCTACTGCACACGTAACAGGATACAGGTAATTAGGTTATTCTAAAATATTGTTTTAAACTTCTTTTTCACAGACGGGAATAACTAACTCGCATTTAGATACGTTTTCATACACTGATATTTCTAACTGCTATTGTTAACAGATATTTACATATAGCAACTATTACTATCACTTTTACGGAATGAAAGCAGTTTTGCACATTTGTAGGGCGAAATTTCTGTTAGTGGATAGCCGTGGGAAAAAATTGAATTTATTACTCAGGCCCCCTACTTGTAACTTTCGAGTTCATTGTGCATACATTTCTTGTCAATAACATTCATTTGAAGGTTTCTATTGCGTTTTTCTTCATTTTGTGGTCGATTTTTCCATTCTTACGTCTCAGCACTTAAAAATGTGCAGACGTTTTTCCATAAGTTTGAAGAAGGAAGCAAATCCACCAACTTTTTTTTAATTCTACAGGAAAAACTACAATACTTGTAAACTGTCTGAGCAGTACGAAAGTATCAGAAGACCGTTTTGAATATTCAGTAGCAATATTATTTGCTTTCAATAAATAATAAATATATTATACAGTTTTTGTTAATTTCTCACAAAACAGTTTTGTGGATTTGTTTCCTTCTTCAAACTGACGATTCATTTATAAAGCATTATTATAAACAACTCCACTCTATATGATACAGAAATTTCCATCATTTTATTTTGAGTTATTTCTCTTTGTAGAGAGTCGGACATTGATTTATTGAACAAAATTATATTTCACATGGATTGTGATTTGATAGGTGGAAGTGACACATAAGCCTGAGGGAACAAACAACAATATGGAGAATGATAAATAGTGTGTTGCAAACAAAATGAAATGAAGTGGCATTATTTCTCACGTGATTACCAAAACGTGAAATGTGTAGAAAGCATCACCATGGTAAATTATGCATTTGGATAATTTTGCGTAAAACGACTGCCTTTGTATATGCCCCATATATGTTACAGCCATCTTGCTAGGTGTTTTTATGTTGCAAACATAAATCAACAAATCGATAGGCAGACAGATGGATAGATAGAGAAATCGTTGGTTTGAATTTAATTTTTAAGGGTTTTAGACAACTTTGGCTCAGCTGCAATGGGATGGTGCAAGAATCGAATTGAATTTTATTGTATTTAGGTATCTAAGGGTCAGGTTGGAATAGGGGAGAGGAAAGAATTCGGGGAGGGGAAAGGATTCGGGAAGGCATTGGCCAGGGCCTATGTTGAAGGTGCCATCCCAGCATTTACCTGGTGTTACTGAGGAAAAATTCTGGGACAACCTGTCAGGAAGGCCGACGATGATGGACGAAATGGTGCAATGAAGAAAGTGGAAGGAAATGGGAAAACTCGAGGTGACCACCACAAATCCCACCTGGCATGAGCAGGGATTGAACCGAGGACCCCAAGCAACAGAGGTGATGATTCCACCGTTGAACTTTCTTTTATATTGATTATAAATATACGTACTACATATAGAGACCGGGTGTTACAGTTAGGCCGTACTTCCAATGACAAATAACTATAAAACTAAGTAACTTATGAAAACGAAACTTTTACTGATTTATAGCATTCAAAATAGCCAACAAAAGGGATATCTTACCCCAACATTACATCTTAGAAATACCTGCTGGAGCCACAATTTTCTACAGGAGCGACACTTAATGGATACTCCATTCTCCTCAGCCAAAATTTTCATTCCGAGAAAATTCAAATAAGGATAAGTATTTAACTCTCAATTAATTTATTTCAAAATTGCGTATTTAACTGAACTCGAAACGCAACTACAGACTACATTACAATATTTGCAATACTTATCGTAGCAATATAAGGATATTGGGCCGATGTAGCGATAATACTGGGCCAATAACGCGGATGTCGATCATGGTTGACCGTTCTGTATTTCGATATGCAGTGCTATTATAAAAGCTTAATTAACGTGCAGTACTTCAACCAAAAAACATGCAAACAAAAAAAGATTGGCAGATTAAAATAATATGTTTTAATAAATATTAATGTCTGAATATGTTATTGTGCGATATTCATCGAGACTGGTCGACATCTTTCGTGTGTGTTCGAAAAAGTCTATGTACTACCACAGAGCAGTAGTCTGTATTCATAAGCAACTATGCATTTCTTTCCGGCTTCAAGAAAGTTTCTTACCTCGCCGCTAGATGTCTCTGAACTAAATAGCTTGTTTTCTTAAATATCCTGGTAAACTGGAATTCTATGATTGGCTCAACATTTCATCTTAGCTGAAATGTGACACTACGAACCAATTATAAGCTTTAATATATCAGGATGTTTCAGAAAATGAGCTTGTTAATCTTAGAGATATCTAGCGGCAAGGCAGGAAACTTCTTCCAAAAATGTGTAGTTAGTAATGAATGCAGACTAAAACTCTGTATGGTTCTGTGTGGTGCTACTGGCGTACCTACTTGATTTATGTTCTAAGTGCAACCCATAATGAATGGACAAGTTTGTATAATACAACAAATAATCACGAGAAAATCTTTATTGGATGTGCAGGTATACGCAATGCTAATTTTGGACTTTTAAAATGATGTGTCAAATCAATAAACTGGACAAAGAACGATACTTTCCTGTGGTGTTCAATTGGAAATTATCTGGCTCTTACCATTAGTCGTCATGTCACCAAACAATACATTTGCTTCCCATCTATCGATAATAATATAAACAATTATACCATATATATAGAAAAGTGATGATAAAATTCGTATATATATTTTCTCAATTAATATCAATAAATATCTTGTTTTTTCAAAAATATTATCTTTATGCATTACCTCCTTTATTGTTAAAAATTAATTTTGTTTATAATTTCTTAAGAACTACTGTATTGTATCGGCACTTTCTCCGTAAAGGTAGGTAGACTCCAAAGCAAACAGGGTGGGCAGCGGCACCCTGTTGCCAAAAGGGGGCTTACCCAAATTTTCACATAACGTGGTCAAACCTACCTAGGAGACAAGCCAATATTACGCCTCAGGAGAGACTATCGGACCTGAAGACAGGGAGGGTACCTATCCATCTGCACCCTGCTTCAGCCAAGCACCATCGATGACAGAACACATACTAGTATAGTCCCACGAAGCATGCATGGAAGAAGCTCGAAAGAAGTGTCAAAACGCAGAAAGTTGGCAAAAAAACAGAAGACTAAAACACGAAGCAAAAGGTCTCAGAAGGGGGGAATGCAGGAGAGAACATCCCGCAGGAAAGCAGAACACAAAGCGCTATTTTAGTGACCTAACGCAACTAGGCCCCTAAAATGTACAAGGCTCAACGCAGTCACGCATTAGTTAACATTTATCACGAAATTTAGATAAACTTAACTGCTCTGACTATTACCTAATGAATGCAGAAGCACTGAATCAAAACATCAAACTTTAACTTCCACTGAAATTTCTTTCTCATATACACATGAAATAACACTTCGCGGACTGAAATGGCGAAACGTTCGGAACCTTACAGAATACCAGATGGCAAACTACCTACTTCTTAATAAAACCCTTGACACAAGGAATATCTGGTAAAATATAATTTATTTTAGGAATAACAAACGCAATGCGAAAAGACTGATTGCTTAATTTCTTGGAAAATAAAAGTTTCCGAAAAGAATCTTTAGCACATCAAAACGAGTTTTAAAGATACTGTTGATTTCACAAATTGAGAGGTAAATTAATTTAATTACAGAAGCTTAAGGGCAGAGACAAGATTTCATACTCTCGTTTTACCAAAAAGATTAGGTTACTTTTTCAAATGAGGTAGATATTCTATACTTTAGCCCAGTTAAACAGAATTTTCACAATTATCGAAACATAACATTTTATTCTACGGAAAGGATTTATTTACAAATATAGCTACTAGGCAGATAATTACTTTAATATTTCACAATCATTGTTAAACATTTCGTACGTAATTTTCCAATTTTTAAACTCAGCACAACCTAACCTCCGTTCTGATAATACAAACATGATATACTATAGCTAGGTTAGGTGTAAATTTACAGGACGAATTTCTATGAGTGAACTGGCTTACTGTTTGCTAACGCAACGAAGAAACTTTGAACCTTGCTGGTTACTGAAAGAAAACATTGAGAATCGTTAAATCTTACATTTAACCGAAACAGACATATTGTAGAAACCTCGCGCAATTAAAACATACCAGTTCCGAAAGAAGCAAACCAAATGCTGAGTGCAAAACGAACGTACATTTGGAAGGTAGCATCAACTATAGTGTAAGGTAAAATATTTCGGCCTCCGAACTTTCACTCTATGGCCGAAAACAGTTTAAATGTATTTATGTTCCTAAAGTATTTTGCTTTCCGCTTTCTTTTAACATTTTCTTTCAATATTGAAATAGCACACAAATAATAATATGAACGCAACACAAAACGACGTAATAGTAATAGTTTATTACCAATGCCTATTTCCTATTATTTCATCATATTATAGCTTGATTTTGAGGTCGTAAAAGTAATGAAAGAACGCAGCCCTCCAGTGACGTTTCTTATACATGATTTTAAGCACTACCTTCACCCGGAATGACCAAAAATTCTGTTCTTTTGAATTTAAAGAAACAAAAAATATAAATGTTATTGCAATGTCGTTTTCAGTTCTTCCCATCAGATTTTGTTATTTTGAACCATCCTTGAAATGTTAAGCACTTTTTATTTTGTCTACTGTCTGTAACATACCCCAGGAGCACAGAAACGTTGAAGATACGTAGATTCAAACGTTAGTCCAAAACGTAATTTTAACGTTGTATATGTACGAGAATGTGCGCCTGTTCAATGGTTTATTCGAAGTTGAATGACGGTTGAGAAAAAGGTTTAAACTATCGTTTAGAATACCACGAATTGCACGTATTTCAGAAACGATTTTTATTATTGTTTATGCCCACCTGTTCAGCCTTTTTCAGTTGACCAAAACAAATCATGGTTGTTGTTTGTTTCTTATTGGTATACACTTTGTCTATTGCTTTCATGGTGATATATTATTTGTAAATTTTCCAACTGTCAGCAGTGGGGTTTGAACCTGAAACTTCCTGCACTCGTCGTTTGTAGCTCGTTACTCCAATCAATATGCTATGTAGACGTCTTACGAGTAATTAATTTTTTACTATTTCTTTTATGTTTCAAAGACTGTATCCCAAGTATAGGCTTGAAAGTAATCTGCACAAATCCAGACGCGGCGGTTCACCAGCATCTGGAGGCATTTTGATCATAGGGAAAGAATAAACTTAGTCTTCATCATCAAGAAGTGGACGATGAAAACACGTGTTTTCCAAACATATTTTTAACGTTGTATGTAGCCACTTATTCAGCGAGTAATCCAACGTTTAATATTCGTTGAAAAGAGATTCACATGAACATTTAGAATAAGTGTTAGTTTAAACGTCAAAAGTGGACGATGAAAAAACTATTTTCGAAACGTTAATAAGTCGTTTAATTAACGGTTTTAAATGTCAATGGAAATATCATTAAGACAAACACTACTAAGCGTTTCTAAAAATGTGGTCATCTGAACAATTATGTACCCAGCAGTAAAATTTAAGGTTAATATAAAGCAACAATCTCCAGCAAGAGATGGCAACACTACCTCTGTATGTATCTAAATGTATTTTTATCGTTGCACGAAATTTCAATGCCTCTCCTACAAATTCAAGCCTAGAGAGTTCTAACTTTCAGGGAAGAAAGTTCATAACCAATTCAAGAGTTCGATCAATACTGATTTGTAATTTTCTTTTTTGTTCATTGTTGAAAGAGATTCATTGTTATATGTTTTGATATTGACAACAACAATAAAGCTCTTTCAACAGAGGAGGAAAACGAAAATAAATCCGAGCGGCTGCTGTGGGGTTTGAACACAGGAACGTTCTGCACTTCTCGTTGTTAGCTCGACGCGTTGACCACTTACCTATCCAAGAATCCACCTGGAGAGGAGAGGTATAGTTGAAATTAAATGCTCGTTGAAATATTGTTCAAATTCAACCTGTTTTCAAAATGCAACTGAAAATATGAAAAATATAGTTATTTTCATTGTATTTGCTTTTAATTATAATATTTTAGGAATTAAATTAGAAATATAAGTGTGAAACGAAATCTAGGACATAGTATGAATGATAGTTGAAAGTACGTTCCATTAACGTCGTATCAACGAAATTCTAACTTCGTTGAAATATGGTTTAAAATTCAAACTGTTTTCAACGTGCACATGAGAACACCAAAACTAGTTTGTGTCATTCAATTAGTTTTTAATTATATTTTTTGACATAACATTAGTAAGAAATGCATTAAACAAAATCTATTATACCATAGTTGAATATAACATATTGAATACAAGTCGTTGCAACGGGCGCAACAGGTTTTTGGCAATCCTGGCTGGAGTCGCACAAAAACTGTAAACGACACCCCCAACCTAATGATCCCAAAAGTGGATCACACAGACAAATAGGGTCGCCAGGAGCCTAGAGTACCCACGCAACGCATCTAACCTAACCTCTAGCTCCAAACATTTTCTACACCCCAGACGAGCGGCGCAGAAATGCCTTCCAGATTTAAGAATATCTGGGAAAGAGGATTCCAGATCCTTGTGATCACTGTAAAAAAAATTAATTTAGATCGAGGGAGGAAATACCGGTAAGGCGACACCTCCAATCTTTTAATTAGATCGTCAGTTCATACTCTGAAGTACCAGCTGGTTCAGATTAGCGACAGATTAAGAAGGAAAAACGCAAATCTTTACTTGGGAAATAATCTCAAACGATAATACGCATAACGACTCATATGTGACTCATACGGTGTCTTTACTCACTTCGAAGTCTACAGGGTGGCAAAAGACCATGTCTTACCTTTACCTTAGTAGGGCCCACACCTGTAGTCTGGAATCGCAATTCCTGAAATAAAGAGGAACGAACACAACGAATGACGGTCGCAACTCAGTCCAAACGTAGTGTCATAACGCAAAACGCAAATAATATATATTAACACAAATCACATGCTGGAGTCACTTCATATTTCAATGCAGAAATAACCAGAAATTCAATATATAGTTCCTTTCCCAAGTCATCACTTCTCAGCTGGCGAAAGAATCCTACCACTGGTCTACGGATTTATGAACCGATCTAATCTAATTAAAAATCACATCACTTAAAACGATAGGTTTACCGAAACACAGAAATAATGAGTATCAATTGCTGTCAACTTCACGTAACAATTCATAGCTAATTTCCAATAGATATCAAGTTAAACATTAAATAATTCACTGCACATTTTAAATATTACCAAACACTGTACGAGGATTATGAACTAATGCCTTATATCGTACCAGGTTAACTGAGAGGTTTCTACACTACGTTCACTGAACATAAACTCAAGATTGTTTTCGAAGAAATATAAAAATTTCATAATTTCAATTTATTGCTTAGAATGTACATATTTCACGCTTTCGGCTATGGTAATTTTATCAGAATCTGAACAGAATTACTGTTGCATTGTAAAACAAACAAATTTGAATCACTGGTATACATGAATTAAGCAGATCCGAAAGTTATGTAGTCACACGTAAATGTCCATAATTTCTGTAATAATTAACAAATTTTGTTGACGTTTTCACAAATTAATTCCGAAATATTGTTGTACAATTTGGAAAAGTTTTAGTACAGTATTACTTACACGAAAGAAGTTCTAGTCCAAAATGCATGATAATTAAAGAATCACTTTAACCTTAATATTTTTGTGACGTCATTACAGACGATTACTACGTTATACAAAAGACGTTCTGAATAAATTTTGAAAATACAAAATATTGTTATAAAATATGATTTTTCATTGGAGAATAGTGGCTGGAGTTGAAACCAAAAATTATCGAACCATGTTGAATAAATTATAATTTACTATTAGCGTCAAAACGGTACGCAAAAATAATCGAGCAGACATGTTGCTAATTTGATCAAGTAAAAGAAATATGCGGTAGCTGTCAAACATGGCTAACCGGGAATTTCGAATAAATATGGAAAAACGGGAGACGAGAAATTGGCATTTGATTATTGAAACCTAACGGACCGATATTTATAATGCAAGAATTCGGTCAATAGCGGCCCCATACTAAAATTTAGAACATATTATACATATTGATAAATAATCTTAAAACAAAATAAATAATTTAACACGGTGTAAATTTCGAAATGATGACGAAAAAGTCCTGATAGCACTTGTATCGGTTTTTATTCTTCTTAATATGATTTAAAGTAATTTTCCGGAACGGACGAAATCAATCGAAATATCATCGAAAATTAAGTTAAATTTAGTTTTTACATCTACCTTTCGCAGACAGGGCTTAGGAAGTACAGGTGATGGAAAGCCCATGCATCTGGTCGCTTCGGTTTAAAAATTGGAACTAAACTAACATGGCGTGGGAGAGCAGTTCTCCCAGCAAACGGAGAAGAAGGCTGATTCACACCAATCAGCAAAAAACAAGTCACGAAGCATTGACTAGGGCCAATCAAAAACAAGCGTTAGATCCAAGTCATTGCTGCGTGACTAACGAAAACCTGGATGGATAACGATAAAAATCTAAAGAAAATCCAAGCGGAAAACGCTCAAAGAGTCTAAAACCAACCAAAGAGAATGAGCTAAAGAGAACACACTGAAAGAAAACAAAACGGAGACTAAGAAAAATAAAAGGGGAGAAAAATAAAAATAAAATGGAACGCCAACTAGGCTGTTACATCGTCGGGTTAACGTCTTATAAACGCAATGATGTCTTTGTTGAAATATGATTTAAAAATAAACGTATTTTTTAAACTTATAACGGTTAATCAACGAAATCAACCTAAAATCAACGTTGAAAACACGTATGTGTGCTACTGAGGAAAGACAGTGAAAATATTTCGTATGTTTCAAAATGACTATACTATTAAATTAAGAGTCCAAGGAAGCGGAATGTTAACATAATTGAAAATAACAGTTGAATACACGTCGCATTAACGTTTTATTAACAATATCAAGTCTTTGTAGAACTATGGTTTAAAATTAAACGTACTATTTCTGACGGCTAATCAACAAACTAAACTAAAAATCAACGTATAATACACGTGTATGCTACTGACGATATGAAAGCAGGTAAGTAGAAATTGATTTCAGATTTGAACTAAACTACTTAAATTTGCCCGGTATTTTTAAACTTCGAAACAATTACTCGGTGGGATGGTGGTGATTTGTTTTAGTGTCGCATTTACTTTTTTTTATACTCATATTTTCAGTATTTACTTCAATTTCATTTCGTATGATATACGCAGAACAACAGACACTGTAAAAATCAGTTTCTTAAAATTGAGAAGAAAAAAAAAGTTCTTATCTGTGCACAGATAAATAGAAATGAGATATTAACATTCTCATTTAATTGAAAATTACAGCATACCTGTTTGTAAATGTTTTCAGTAGTCTTTTTTCTAAACCAGCATGTTCTTGTTTTGAATTAAATTAGTATGCTGATATCTCATTTCTAAGAGAAGTGTTTCTCAGTGCACAGATAAGAACTTTTTTTTCTTTTCAATTTTAAGAAACAGATTTTGTGTACGACTTACCACTACATCCATTCTTCTTTATTTCTTTTATTGTGTGAGAGGCTACTTTGGTCTCAGCCTGTCACGTGTACGGAATAACGTACCTCGACGAATAATCTCTCTGCAGAGCAGGGAGGATAATGGTAGTGGACAACTTTCTTTGAGGTACTATCTCCACACTCACCAGATGAAACTGAAGAAAATTTTAGAAAAACATCAGTCAGGATGGCGAGCCGTGGATTTTGAATCCGGGTGCCTTTCCAGTGCAAATTCGAAATAGTATGTTATCACTAGACCTTGGGACTGTGTATACACTTTAAACTTCTCATTATTATTATTATTATTATATTGAGCACATACAGATTAACTATTAAATAGTGTCAAATTTCCATCATTCACTGTAACTGCTATAGGAAAGCATTGTTTAATTTTCAAAACATAGCGATGAGGCCAGGAAGCGCATACATGTGTCCGAAAGGCATTGGCTAAAGGTTTTCAGGTCTCCCTAATAAATTATAAATTTATTTTTCCTTGTTATAAATATATTCTCAGTTTCTGGAACACCTAATGGGAAAAAAATCCTTATCATAACTATGCTACGAAAATTCGTCCATCGCACTATTCATACAAGAGTAGGTTGAGTGACGAAGCCGTTGTAGCTCAGTTAGTACAGCGTTGGGTTAGCATTCGGGATACTCTGGGTTCGATACTAGCAGACGAACATCCTGACTGATTTTTTCAGGATTTTCCTCATTTACACTAGACAAATGCAGGCATTATACCTTTACTTAGGCCCTGACCAACTACTTCTTGCATTATTTCCCTTACCATATCCCCACTTGAGCTATAGATGCCTGAAGACCATCAATAAGATTCAAATTGAAGCAGTTTGAGTGATCACTTAAACTTTATATACTAACGTAATACTCATGGAACTTTCTAAAACTCTTTATTTTCCTTTTCTTTTACACAGAACCAGGAGATAGGATTAAACTAAAATGTTTCCAGCGCTACCCCAGAGAACACTTTGTCAGGGATTATAGAATACAATTCTCGGAAGTCTGACCTTTGCAAACCAGGGTCGGCATTCACAATAAAAAGCTGACAAAGTCAAAACTCTCAAAACAAGAAATTTTTTCCTTCATGCGAACTGTATGCGCTATAAAGTTGAAATTCTATGAATTTTAATCCCAAAGGAAAACCGCTGATGGACATCCTCCAGTTAAAAACAACAGAAAACTGGATAACAACCAACAAACGTGAATTTCGTAGAAAGAAAAACAGAAATTATGACCCACGTTCAAGGGTTTTCGTTTTCAATTAAGTATTAGTGTTGTATACCCACTGCCAAAGTAATTATTCTCATTTACTTCTTTTTATTAAAACAATGGAACAGGAAATAAGGAAAGTAATAACACTTTGTTTGCAATCCCTTTGATTCTGAAGCTGGCTGCTCTTGGAGAAGAGAGACAGTGAAATTTATTCCTCGGGGACATTCGGTTGCTATGGCTCCCACTGTTCAGAATTCATGCATCCCGAGACGGAAATGCATTCAGAATTAAACAGGCAGAAAAATGATGGGAGGTGATTTTTTTTTCTTTTATTTATTTACTCAGACCATCTTTTGATGGATGAGACGGTCTTCTCTCATCCGTGTTCATCCATCATGAAAATATTGTGTTTTTACAGTCTGACGGAAGATTTGTTTTTCCACTTCTTTTGAAACAAGAGGAGAGCAGACACGTTTCTTAGAACCAAACAATGCATTTCAAATGATGTATAAAAGGTTTGAACGAAGGGATAAGATTTTTATTAAATTCCTTTCCGTGCAAATATATTCTCACAAGTCTCAGTCTGCACATGACAGTCTTTAAATCCCCAGACTCTATAGCTTATTTATTTAAGTTTACGTTTTTGCAGATATGTCCCGACCCCGTCACATGTATGAATGATGACATCTTACAGCGAAATCTCTTCGGAGAGTAAGGAAAGGGGTAGACAACAGCCAGGTTCTTTAACCAAGCACCATACAACCACTAGCCTTTCGAAGCAGCTCTACTGAACAATACCGATTCTCAGTCCACGACCGTAACAGCTAAACCACGGAGACTCCATAGAGCGTAGTTGTGAATGTAGCTACTTATGTATCGCAATATTGGGGGGTCAGTTGGGATCCGAATTGTACTAACGTCTACGAATAACACGGCAGACGCGACGTTAGGACAATTAAAAGTAATTGCAATCTGAAACGAAGTGACCGTGACAAGAGACGATAGCCACAAGAGTATTCCCTGTGGTATTAGAAGGAAAGAATGTACTACTGGAGCCTTTAAGCGATGCAAGAAGTGTGAAACGTTGACGCAGAGAAACATCGTGCCAATTAAAGGCATAATGCCAATAATACGAATAACACCATGATGCATATCTTCAAGTAATTCACGAAAAAAGAAAATGACGGACGTCTCCGTCAAAAGTAATCTTCGAAGGTTACTCACTTGAAGACTACACGGGAAGAACTATCAAAGTCATTTTTTGCAAGTTGTGAGAAGAAAAGTGTTTTTTTTTTAATTAAACACTTGAATTGAAGACCTGAATTGCAAGCAAAACATCCCAAGGCCACTTTTTTCGTATTTGCATTTTTCAGTTCTTCGGTATCTAGGTTCCAAGGGCTATCCACTTAAATAAATATATATTACGTCCTAATCCCACCACAGAAACACTGAATAGGAAGACTTTGGACTGTTTTTTTGTTCCTCCTGAAAAAGAAAATACTCCGCTGGACTTGGGATGTTTATCAATTCAGGTCTTCAATTAGAACATATTTTTCACATTTAGGAATCTTTTGTTCAGCCTGAAGAATGCCTGAAAACCAAAAAATAAATTTAAATTCAAGTATTTTCACTTTTAAAATGTGTACTTTCTCATAACTTTTAAAACTGAACTTTGATCATTCCTCCCGTGTACTTTTCATTTCTAAACGCAAAGTAGAAATCATTTGAGACTATTACAGGTCGCCTGAACTGGGGATACCATGGGGGAATGAAGTGAAGATTCTGGAGAAAATGCAACCAGGAACAGAAAGAATTAGAAACCGCTGACTATGGAGATTTCTCACCTGACAACCTGGAAACAGTGAGATGAGGCGTCAAACCAACAGTGCCCTAATCATCTGACTAATGTAACAAGATTGAAACTGTGACGCAGTTAGCACGACTAGAAGAGATATCCATATTAACCATATCTTTAAAATACATAATATGATTAAAGCATGAGAAAGGCAAAACGGTATCGTTCTCACAAACAGAAGGGATAGACAGGATTGTGTTAAAGGTTAATAATCTATCAAAGAATGCGAACATACTATGGAGAATGGTCTAAATATTTTTTTATATAAGAGATGTGCTAAATATACAATAATT
This sequence comes from Lepisma saccharinum, assembly GCA_022664845.1. Taxonomy (NCBI): domain Eukaryota; kingdom Metazoa; phylum Arthropoda; class Insecta; order Zygentoma; family Lepismatidae; genus Lepisma; species Lepisma saccharinum. The sequence goes on along the minus strand of JAGDQP010006306.1, from coordinate 46,404 downwards.
GTTTTAGCTGGCTCGTTTGAATTCATAGAGAAACTATCTTCATCCAGAAGCAAAGTTGGTGCCACTGTAATGAGCAGAGCATCAATAGTAATAACGAAGAAATTTGTTAAAATTGCGTAAGTAAGGGGCATAAGCTCAGCATATGACAAAGATAAAATAGCACATATTACAAATGACACAATAGCGTTAAATATAACACAAAATTAACTGAACACAAAATTAACTAAAATCAAACTAAGAACCGGGTATCCCTTAATAAGCAAACAGTGGCTGATGAAACGTATTGATGACTGCATGTCAACTGGTTGAATGATTGGAACATATTTTGCTTCGAAGCTTGAGAATTTTAACTAACTCTATGGCTTATGGAACTCGCAAGTTCATCATCGCAGTAACAAACGTTCGCAATTGGATTCTATCCTGGGCAATATCAAGCCAGTTTTCATCACAAACACCTAGTTCTTGAAGATTTCTAATATTTTCCTTCCAACGACGTCTCGGTCTTCCCAGTGGTCTCCTTCCAGTCGGTCTTCCAACCAGGATAGAATATAATCTTCATTTTTCCCCCATCCGAGCTACATAGCCTCCCAACCTTAGTCGTCGCGATTTCATTATTTTTACATCTGGTGAATCGTACAGTCCGTGGAGTTCTTCATTATGCAGTCTCCTCCACTCTCCAGTCATCTCGTCCTGTTTTGGTCTCTATGTCTTTCTCGAAACCTTATTTTCAAATACACGTAATTTATTTTCATCTGCTAGAGTCGTACTCCAACTTTCGCAACCGTAAAGTATTACCGGCAGAATAACATTTCTGTATATTTCCAATTTCAATTTCCTTAATATTAATCGCGATGTTACTAGTTTTTGGACTGATTAGAAACATGCGTTGCCCGATACTAACCGAGTTTTTACTTCTTCCGTGACCTCATTTTTGCTTGTTACGTATGCTCCCAAGTATTTAAATTTGTTTACTTTCTCTATGATCTCAACCATAATTCTTAAGTTTCTGTTTCCTTCATTCCCTGTGATTCGCCTTCTTCTCAGGTATTTTGTTTTATCTGTGTTTACCTGTAGACCTATCTCATAGCGTGCTTCTACTAAAACATCGCTGTTGCTTTGTAGTGCATCTATATCGTCCCCTATTAAATCTACATCATCCGCGTATACAAACAATTGATTCAAACCATTCAATGATAGTCCCTTTTTGTCCCCTTTAATTTTTAAAATCCCATATTCTAACGCAAAGTTAAAAAGTAGTGGTGACAAGGCATCGCTTTGTTTCAGTCCGTTGCGAATCTTGAAACTATCTGACATATTATTCCGTACTCTGCTTATGGGGTCGCTGAGATACATCTTAACAAGTTGAACCATTTTTTCGGAATTCCAAATCGTATCAGGATACTGTATAACTTTTCCCTTTTGATAGAATCATATGCTTTCTTAAAATCAATGAATAGCTGATGAACCGTCCCATTGTATTCCCATTTCTTCTCCAAAATTTGTCTCAAAGCAAAAATCTGGTCCAACGTGGATCTATTTCTTCTAAATCCACATTGGTGATCTCCAATTATTTCATCTACGTATACATTTAGGCGTGTTAACAGAATATTACTTAATACCTTGTAACAGGTTGGAAGTAACGAGATTCCGCGGTAACGAGATTCCTCGATTATTACAGTCCGATTTATCGCTTTTTTTATAATTCGGAACTATTATTAAGATTTTCCATTCCTTTGGGAGCTCCTCCTTTCTGCATATAGCACATCAATTTATGTAGTTCCTTGATTAGTGCCGTTCCTCCCGCTTTAATTAATTCGGCTGGAATATTGTCTATTCCTGGTGATTTGATTTTTTTAAATTTCTTTACCGACATTTCGATCTCGCTAGATTCGGGAATACACGGTTCTGCGGTATGGATTTCAAATTCATCTGTTTATTCCCCGTTGTGTACATTAAGAAGTTTGTCGAAATAACTTTTCGACACATCGACAATTTTAGTCGGATTATCCCGAAAATCTCCATGTTCATTTCTAATCATTCGCAGCCTCGGCTGGTGACCTTTTCTTAACGAGTTTACCCCTTTGTATAGATCTCGTATGTTATTTGTCTTTCCGTTTTTCTCAATCTCCTAAATCTTATGCGTCAAATATTCTCGATTTTTGTTTCTGAACCCGAGTGTGGCGTTTCGTTTCACGTTACTGTAGTGGTTGGTATTTGCTTCGCTTTTATTACTTAGTCATCGTTTCCTCGTTTCTTTTCGTATTTCATAAAGCTTAAGGCATTCTTCATCAAACTAAGGTTTGTTTTTCTGTTGCTTCTTCTCACCTACACGTTCCTTCGCTGCGCTCTTAATTGTTTCACTAATTGCCTCCCACATCTTACTTACATCAATTTCATTTTTAATATCATCATAATTATTACTCGAGTCGGCTAGGATTTCGAACCTATTTGAGAGTTCGAGTTGGTAATCTGCTTTTATGCTCGGATTATCTAATCGTTTAACTTCGAATTTCAGTTGATTTGACCCCTTGCTTTCTCTGTTTGCGATGCATAACTTTTACCTTACTTTTGTGATCACTAATTGATTGTCGGTGTCACCTTCCGCTCCTCTGTACGACCTAACATCCATTAGGTTGGTGTGTCCGTTTTACGTGATCGATCTGGTTGAGAGTTTTGCCGTCCGGAGATACCCATGTGTATTTGTGTATGTCTTTGTGTTCAAAATACGTGTTCTTTACCAGTAGTTTTTTTTAAAAATCGCGAAATTTATCAGTCTTTCTTCATTGTTGTTGGTATTTCCGTGAAGGCTGCATTTGCCTATACTAGGTCTATATTTTTGTTCCCTCTCTACCTTTGCATTGAAATCACCCAACGCAATTTTCGAATTATACTTCGGCATTCGGTCAATCAGCCTTTGAGAACCTTTAAAACAATTCGAGGATGGCATTATTTGGAACATTCTTCTGATTGACAATATAATCTTGTCCTTTTCCGTCCTTTTGAATCTTTGCGGATTTTGGGGATGAAATTTCATATCATCTTGAGTACATTAGAACAATCAGACGGTCCAAGAAATAAAATCTTTCGGAAAATTCAAACTGATAGGAGGTGAAATATAGTTGTAATATGTTGTCACCTCTCTATATAGTTTTGAATATTTGCATGGCACCAAATTTGTCTGTTTCTCTTGTTTATGTGGCTGTAAAAAAACATTTTTAGTTCGTTCTTGTAAGGTGGATATTTGAGATTATTGTTCTCATTGTTTATTATTAATTATCAGTTTAGAGTAAATATTAATTTTAAATTTGGATTTATATTCGAAAGAATATATGAAAACGCCACACGAATATGAACGTTAGATATAATAATAAGTGTAGAAACGATGATTATGGACTGCTGTCATTGATCAAATTGTAATAAAGTGGATTTTGTGAAATATTGATAGTAGATGATAAATTATTAAGTCTTGATTAATTTAGAATTGTTCATGATTAAGTATGAATTAACTGAAAATTACTAGCAAGTAGAATTAAGGAATAATGTGAATGAAGATGATGATAATGATTAATTCTTTATTGAGATGATACAACACGATGATTTAACTTGTACTGATGACAGTCGTGATATGATGAGGTATAAAAATGGCTTGAGACTGATGGAACAAACACAGTTCAGGATATAATTTGGAGAATATTATTAGTAAAATAGTTCTTAGCATAACCGTAGTAGAAGCTAATTATTGGATTTTAAAAAAAGGATAAATAAAAATTGTCTGAAGTCAGTTTAATATCAATTAGTCTTATTTCAGAACGTTACCTCATTCAGAATTAATATGATTAAAATTCATAACACTCAGATCGTATCAGAGTATTCAACAATTGGAGTGTTCTTACAAGTTCTTGTAATTTTAGTATAAAATGAACATTACCAGTCCTAAAAAATATTGTTTTTATAATATATTTGAATTTTTAGGGTCAACGGTTGCATACGTTATTGAAACGCACAGTTTTTGGAAACCCTGGCTGGAGTCGCAAAAAACTGAAACGCACCCCCACCTAATGATCCCAAAAGTGGATCACACAGACAAATAGGGTCGCCAGGAACCTAGAGTACCCACGCAACGCATCTAACCTAACCTCTAGCTCCAAACATTTTCTACACCCCAGACGAGCGGCGCAGAAATGTCTTCCAGATTTAAGAATATCTGGGAAAGAGGATTCCAGATCCTTGTGATCGCTGTAATAAAAATAAATTTAGATCGAGGGAGGAAATACCGGTAAGGCGACACCTCCAATCTTTTAATTAGATCGTCAGTTCATACTCCGAAGTACCAGCTGGTTCAGATTAGCGACAGATTAAGAAAGACAAACGCAAATCTTTACTTGGGAAATAATCTCAAACGATGATACGCATAACGACTCATATGTGACTCATACGGTGTCTTTACTCACTTCGAAGTCTACAGGGTGGCAAAAGACCATGTCTTACCTTTACCTTAGTAGGGCCCACACCTGTAGTCTGGAATCGCAATTCCTGAAATAAAGACGAACGAACACAAACGAATGACGGTCGCAACTCAATCCAAACGTAGTGTCATAACGGACAAATGCAAATAATATTTATTCACACAAATCACATGCTGGAGTCACTTCATATGTCAAGGCAGAAATAACCAAAAATTCAATATATAGTTCCTTTCCCAAGTCATCACTTCTCAGCTGGCGAAAGAATCCTACCACTGGTCTACGGATTTATGAACCGATCTAATCTAATTAAAATCACATCGCTCAATACGTTAGGTTTACCGAAACACAGAAATAATGAGTATCAATTGCTGTCAACTTCACGTAACGATTTGTAGCTAATTTCCAATGAATATTAAGTCAAACATTAAATAACTCACTGCACTTTATAAATCTTACTAAACACTGTATGAGGATCATCAACTAATGCCGTAGATCGTACCTAGTTAATTGAGAGGTTTCTACACTACGTTCACTGAACATAAACTCAAGATTGTTCGAAGAAATATAAAAATTTCAGAATTCGAATTTATTACTCTGAATATACATATTTCACGCTTTCGGCTATGATAATATCATAAGAATCGGAACAGAATTACTGTCGAGGTGTAGGAACAAACAAATTTGAATCGCTGGTATACACTGAATTAAGCAGAACTGAAAGTTACGTAGTCACACATAAATGTCCATAATTTCTATAATAATTAATAAATTTCGTTGATTTTTTCACAAATTATTCCCGAAATATTGTTGTATAATTTCAAAAAGTTTTATTACAGTATTACTTACACGAAAGAAGTTCTAGTCCAAAATACATGGTAAAGAAAGAATCACTTTAACGCTATTAATTGTGTCACGTCATTACAGATGATTACTATCTTATACAAAAGACGTTCTGAATAAATCTTGAAAATACAAAATATTGTTATAAAATATGACTTTTTCATCGGAGAATAGTGGCTGGAGTTGAAACCAAAATTATCGAACCATGTCGAATAAATTAAAATTTACTATTAGCATCAAAACGATACGCAAAAATAGTCGAACAGACATGTTGCTAATTTGATCAAGTAAGGAAAATATGCGGTACCTGTCAAACATGGCTAACCGGGAATTTCCAATAGATTTGGAAAACTGGAGACGAGAAATTGGCATATGATTATTAAAATCCAACGAACCGATACTTGTAATGTAAGAATTCGGTTAATAGCGGCACCATACTGAAATTTAGAACATATTGTACATATTGATAAATAATCTCAAAACAAAAATATTAATTTAATACGGTGAAAAATTCGAAATAATAATAATGTTGAAAAGTCCTGATAGCACTTATATCGGTTCTAATTCTTCTTACTTCGAATAATATATTTTCCAGTATGGACGAAAACAGTCTAAATCAAAATTATACTAAATTTGGTGTTTATAATTACCAATCGTAGACAGGGCTTAGGAAGTACAGATGACGGAAAGCCCATGCATTTATTCGTCTCGTTTTAAAAATTGGAACTGAACTAACATGGCGTGGGAGAGCAGTTCTCCCAGCAAATGGAGAAGAAGGCTGATTCACACCAATCAGCAAAAAACAAGTCACGAAGCATTGACTAGGGTTCAATCAAAAAAAGCGTTAGATCCAAGTCATTGCTGCGTGACTAACGAAAACCTGGATGGATAACGATAAAAATCCAAAGCAGAAATCCAAACGAAACACGCTCAAAGAGTCTAAAACCAACCAAAGAGAATGAGCTAAAGAGAACACACAGAAAGGAAACCAAACGGAGACTAAAAAAATAAAAGGGGAGAAAATAAATATAAAAATGGAACAGCAACTAGGCTGTTACATTATTCTTAAATTTATGATAAACAAGGCATCGCCTTTCTATAATACATATTTAGTGATTTTAGTAATGGAAAAGGCATTAGTTCCTTTAGGGGTGCGCAGCCATCACACAATTTCGATATAGGCATTTTTGGATAGAGCAGATTAGAAATCTTGCCACAGCAGTTCTGTTATTAATGGTATCGAAGATTTCAAGCTCTCAAGTTCATTTTCCAAACATTCGGCAGCCTGTAGCTCCGAAACTAACAAGTAAAGGACCATATGGTTGTCGCGCAAATCCGATGCAAACATACGGCATCTACTTGCACGTAAAAAGATATGGAGATCACCAAAATTTAAGCTGCTGAGGACCATAAGGAGGGGAGCTATGGAAAAGAAAACATTGAATGGCGGAAAATTTAGAGAAAGGTGGGAATGACGGTGAAAGTGAATATCTTGCAAAGAGGGAAAGAAAGACAACCGAAAGGAACATGCCAACCATAAGAAGGGCGTCAAGGATTTGGAAACACCATGAAACGGATTGTCATCTTGAATGCAGTGTTGCCAGCTCTGCAAAAGGTTGAGATATAGGGTATAGCACAAGATAGCAATTCAGACACAAGAAAAACGAATAAGTAAAACAAAAGACAATAGAAAAGACTGAACACATGCGTGTAAAGAGAGCGATAGTCAAGCGTGAGGTAAAACAAAGGTTGTCCCTGATTTGCAGCAGTTCTACCAGGTGAATGCCGTAATGGTACCGTCGCGCAGACCAGAACCTCTTCCTTCTCCTGTCCCAGCCTCGCCTGAAGGGTCGATGTGGCCTCGGAGTTGCCAAGTATAGCAAAAATGTTTAATGTTTGATTTATTTTTGAACATTTCTTTATTTCTAATTTTGGCAACTATGCCTAATTTATTGAAAGTACTTCTTTTATTTTATAATCCGTTGCCATAAACAAACTATTTATGTTTTATAATAGGCGGTAAAACAGTAGTTCGTTTCATGATATGTTTAAGGGATTCTGATTGGTATTTTGCGAATAGTCTGTTTAAAGGTATTCGATTGGTTGAACTTGTAACTAGGGTTTTGCCAAAGTATTTAGATATCGCGACCGCTGATTGGTCGTAATTTGTTTATTAGTTACTATCTAAGCATCGAGCTGTTTGATTGGTTCGGTGTATTAGCGTTCTAACTTAAAATGGTGTCCGAGTGTGCGAATGACGAAAACTAACAAAACGAATAATTTGTGAATAAACTTCTTCATCTTAGATTATACATATGTCGCCAACACAAACATAAAAGGAGCTGAAACTATCATGGCAAATTGAGTTTTCATCATAACATTTGCTTTTGAAATAGTCTATTTCAACCATTATTGTTTTGTTTTTTAAAATATGTTGGTATTTTGTGAAATATATTTGCTATTCGAATCCCTAGCAGGAGTTGGAGACCCAAACCCCAAATTGAGTCTTCTCCTGGAACAAAAAACAAAACGACTGGAAGAAAAGATCATCGTAGTTGAAACTGCAATATAAATAAGACCAGGTGACGCGGTACTACTACTAGAGATGCAGTGTAAGGTGTAGTGTAATGTGCCATGCTATAGGCCTCAGGAAACGTGAATAGAGAGGGCGGACACACGTACAAAGTGCGCGGGGAGTGTGGGACGTAAAGGCGCGAGACGGAATCAGTGCTTGTGGCAGTAGGAGTAAGTGTGAGCGAATACTGGTGTTTCTGTGTGTAAACATTCGACCACGAAGGTCAGGTAGTATCACTGGACACAGAGTGCGGTAGTGCTGTGGAGACAACTATGTAAACAAGTTGCTATGTATTCACCTGGTAGTTATGTTAATGGTATATTAGCAAACATACGACACAACAGGTCAGTTGACATGCTGTGGTTCGAATTTGGAATAGGAGAAGGGAGGGATTTGAACGTAGGTAGAGCACGAATATTGTGAGAAGTGAGGGCGAGATATTGAAGTGGTGTTGTGTATTGTATAGGGGACATGAGTGCGATTTACTAGGGGATATGTGTAGGGAATGCAACAAGCTGTGGTTCTTTGACTGTTAGCGGATGTGTTCGGTATCTCGCAAGAAATTCCAACGCGGGAGGGACGTTTGGTTGCAGAACAGGTTCAAACGCAGGTGTGTAACGAAGAAGTTGTTGCGAATGCATTTAACACCCTAATGATAAACGACGATGACATTGAAAGTGATTTCGGTGATGATACAGCGTTAGCAGGAAGAACGAGGTTGCTGCCAGTCGTTGAGCACCACAAAATCAGTATTTCGTCATCTTATGCTCCATCACCACCAGAGAAACCGTTCACAAAATTCCTGGACAATTACTTGGCCGATGCATACAAGATCTGAACCAAGCTGTCCAGAGGGCCGGAGTCACCCCAGCTGTATCCTCCTGGATTAGCGATTGACATGTCACCGCGTCTGAAAATCACTTCCGTTATGGCATAAAAGCGCCAAATAAAAAATAAGACAGTCTTTCAAAAATTTGAAAGACACTCACAACGCCTTGCAGACGCCGGCATTCCTTACAAAAACGCCTTAATAATACTGTACGTGAGTATTTCATCGCAATGAGACAAGGCAATGCAACGATTCACGACCGCACAATACATATCTGGGTTATGAATATTACGAAAGAAAGTGATCCACACAACACCTTATCATTCACAGCGTCCAGATCATGGGTCACGCTCTTCAAACGAAAACACAAAATAGTTTCGCGCAAGATTACACATAAAGTTAGTACGCGAGTCGACGTTGATGCTGCTGCTGTTCAAACAACCGCCGCAGACTTTGTTCATGAGATCAGGTCTTTCATTGCAGAGCAAGAGTTGACCCATAGAAGGTCCTTAATACAGATCAGTCCAGATTTGATAGAGTTCCATTCGGGCAGAACTCATGGCATGCAGGACATCAACCCAATCTTTCGTGCCATGGGTTCAATCGTCCAAATCGCATTCATATATGATTATGCCGGTGATTGGAATGGATGGCACACTGCTTCCACACATGTATGTTCATGTTGCGGAGCCCAGTCGTCACTTTCCAGCGAGCATGGCCGCTGAATTCCTTAATTTGAAAGCACATGCAAGTAGATCAACGAATATGACCAAACGCGATTTGCAAATCTTCCTGGAGCAAGTTTTGTTGCCCGTTTTTCAGGGTAAGGATCGTGTTTTGCTTTTGGTCGACTCCTGGGCTGCAAGCAAGAATGGTGATCTTTACAACAGGACAGTTCCTGTCGGTGTTGAGTTCTATAAGAAGCTGATCCCTGCGAAATGTACAGGCCCTGTACAACCTGCTGATGCGTTCTTCTCTCGTCCATTCAAAAAATTGTGAAATTCAACACAGATACATTGGTGTTCTCATCCAGCATGAAAGTGCGGCAACGCGAGACCTTTCTCCGCCTTCAATCCTTTGTTCATTACAAGTTTTCTGCTAGGTAATTCCAAACGATGATCCGCGTTGTGTTCTTCAAATGTGGCTACTCCCAGTGAACATCCCGGGCAATTCCAAACATCTTCCGAATATTGCTTCGAAACAGGACCTACATAGAAATGCTGCAGGGACGCGTGTGACCAGCTTGCTTTCATCCGCTGTGCTCACTGCGAGAAATGTTTGTGTGTTGACCACGCATTCATTCGTTACCTTCACATCAACTGCAGATAAACTACTGCTTTGTTCTCTATTTGTATTCCCGTGCGTCCGTTATTCACGCACGGCTATCGCTCACTCTTTTCACGTATGTGTCCACAATTTTCTCTAATGTGTTTTGTGTTACTCCTTTTTCTTGAGCCTGAATTGCTATCTTGTGCTATATCCGCTATCTCAGTTTTCTGCAGAGATAGCAACACTGCGTTCCAGATGACAATCCTGTTTATGGTCTGTGCTAATCATTGATGTCCTTCTTATTGTTGATTAATTCCTTTTGGTTGGCTCTCTTTCCTTCTTTGCAAGATGTTTACTTTCACCGTCATTCCTGCCTTTCTCTAATTTTGCCACTAACCAGTGTTTCCTCTTCCCTATCTCCGCTCCCTATGGTCCTTAGCAGCTTAAATTTTGGTGATCTCCATATCTGTTCATGCTCAATCAGATTCCGTATGTTTGCATCGGATTTGCGTGACAACCTTATGGTCCTTTACTTGCGAGATGGACTACTGTGGTCTTCTTGAATTAGACTAATAGAATGTTAATTAATTTAGGTAAAATTAGACTAACTACACTTAAAGTCGGTTGTTTAAGTAAATGTTAATTTTACTGAAAATGTATGAAATATCAATGGAATTGTTTCTGTGTTTTATGTTTTTCTATAAAATATGTAGTTTTTCAGTAAGTAAATAATATGCATGAATGGGCAATACACGTAGTATATTCTCCTTTGTAAAGCAACTGGAAATTGAAGAAAAAATTAACCTTTTACTTTACTAGTTCTATATTCTAGTATTAATAACTGAAAATTAACTCTAATTTGTGTTACCTTCATCACTGCTTACCAAAACATTTTTATTACGAAATCTGTCTACGAAGAGCATGTGCAATTTACTGACCCTCTAACCACTTTTGAAAAAAAAAACACTTGTTTACTAGATTAAATTCTATGCGATTTAATCTAGCACGAAACGAGCCCTATTAGAGATTCATCACTCAAAGCATAACTGGGCAACCTCATGCAATTCAATTGCTTATTGAGCGTTGCCAGGGGCAACATGAATTTCCAACGGTTGCCCTAGTTTTTGAAGATTCTGTTTTTTAATTTACTATTAATAATGATTTCCACAAAAAGGGGATTGGATTTCAGAAACAAGAAAATAAAAGGAGAAGATAGAGATGACAAGAGCTTGTGAACAAAAATTTCCAGGTTTTGCAAACCAAATGATGAAACATTCAAATTGTCCTTATGAATATGTAGGCAGTAATCAGCAAATTAAGATATAAACGAGAGAGACAAGTCAAATCATCTCTCAAGAGCACAATTTTATTAAAATGTAAAGCAAAATTAATTTTAAGAATTAGTGAAAATGGTGGTGTGGTCAAAAAGTACCGAGACGATCTTAAAATTTAAGAAAAATGACTAACTTCGCCGGCGTATCAGGAGACCTCCAATAACGTAGAAGCAAACACGAAAAGCAGATGACATCATCTCTGTCATTAACTGCTGATAAGTACCCTAATAAAAAATATACCCTGTTCTTGCTACGTCTAGTACGTATATGATACCATGCAGCATAACAAATGTTTAGCTGCAAGTCGTAACAAAACTAAAGTTTGCAAAACATAGTGTTTGCAGGACTGTCTGAGTAAACAAATGAGTGGGGTTAGACCGGTTTACAAAAGAACCCGGGTATAGTTAAAATTAAGAGGCGTTTTCATAAAACTCGGTATCTGTATTATTGTCGATTTTCTGGTTTTAACATATCCTAATGTGTTTGGGACAGGAATATCGAATGGTGCTAACAGAGTTAACTCCAAACTTGATAAATACACCAGTAAATAGATATTGAAATGTGAGATTTTCGTCGTGTTTATACGGGAGTATTTTATAAAAAAAACAGCTCTCCTGAAAGAGTTTTTTTGTAGATATGGAATTTTGTGAAAACTATGACACCCTATTAATAAATCCTACAAAGAACACACTTGAAATGCTCACTTCTCATGTTGTAACGTCAGAAGCATGATTACCAAATTCGGAAGACAACGTGTCTTTAAAAACAAATGTTCGCCACCGTTTGTAATTTGACAAATAAATGTTGATATTTCGGTAAAGATTCTCTATTGGAGGAAAATGTGTTCTTCACTATGTAAGCGAGTAAACTATGAAAGTTTGCAATATTAGGAAATTTATAATGTTGTATCGATGAGTAAAGACAGTTGCTGACCTCAGCTAACTTCTGGTAAATAAATTTAAAGCATACATCCATCCTCTGTAGTCAAATAGTTACATCGGTTACTTCGAAAAACACTGGGGGAGGGCGTGAGTTCGAGGTTCACCTGGATGGGGCCTTCGATAGAAATTTCACTCCTCGTCGGCAATGGCAAATTGAAAGATGCCCCATTTAAGGTCCTGTAAAAGCCAGGAAAGGAAAGTTTGAATAAGTTCCGATCGCTTCATCTCGGCAATAATATCATCACTTTCTCTATAGTCATGGTCCCTACTACCACGGAAAGGCTACCTCAGATATTTTTCGATTGAAATAGTTTTTAAATTTTACAAAAAATATTATTTGTAATGAATTTCGTGAGCACGCCTTGATTCTTTTTAATACGCTCTTAGTAGATGCTGATATAGCATGAATAAAATATATTAACTTCAGTAATTTCAAAAGCAGTTCAAAAACTATTTCGACCTGATTGTTTACAATGAACTGCAACAACCTGATTCGTGTGAGTACTTTAATCTTCACTATTGTAGATGTTAATGTTCATGTTGTAGCGGCAGCCAGTGGAGAACACTTTAGTACAAGAGTTGAAGTTTGGTAATTTCACGTTGTACCAAGTGGCTCGATTTTTATATAACTTCCTAAATTCAACGAAAAACATTTCACAGAATTACGCACCTACCTTAATTTGGTTTATACGGAGTCTAATATTTAATTTTCTTTCCCCTCTAACAAATGTAATTACCGTAATCGTGTCTTGAAGTGAGACTAAATCAACTCAAGAAAGACGGAAAGCCTATTTCACACTGGAAAATGCTGGCGAATTTGTGGCTACGGTAGGAAAAAATGACAAAAGTCATCAGTCAGCAATAGAAAAGTAATAATTTCTATTTGCTAAATTAATATTCAAAATTTCCAAAATATTCCATGATATGTTCTACATTTAGTTGTAAGATTTCCAAAATAGCTACGCAAAATACAAGAGTCACTCAGCAAGAATCAATCACCTTCCCACCTACCCATCATAAGTAGGGTAATATGGGGAACAAAGTTTTCCGTATTAAACAATACGCTTTCGTACAATGTTTTAATTGACTGCTTGTGAGCAACTCATGCATGTGCTGCATGAGAAGAGGAGAGACATGTCTACTTTCAAAGCGTGTGACAGGAAGCCAGCTCTTTAACAGCCTTGAGCATAAACATATACACACGTAGGCGCGAGCCACCAAGCTAAGACAGATTGGGGATTGTCTCCCTCCTCGAACCTCTCTGTCACCACTGTCGTCTGTTGGTACTTAAGATCGGTAGAGAGTGCAACGTGAACGAAAGGAAGCAGCCGTTTTGGAGCTAATAGAAGCATTTACAGTACTTTTGAATATTATACTTGGGCTATATAATATGTTTCACTTTCTTTTTTTAAAAAATATGTTTTAAAAGGAAGCAAATAGCTTATATTTTGGTGATAAAAGGCAAAATCAAAGCTCATTAACAGTAAAAAAAGTAATTAAATAAGTTTATCAAAAATGCGGATAGACACTGTCTATGCGCCACTACCAGGTCCTCACCTCCTGAGCAGCCTAAAAAAGAAAAGCGTGTCTCCAAACTTCCAAATCAACCACTCCATACCAACGAGACAATCTCTCACAAAAACAAATTTATGGCAAAACTGACTTCACCAATGTATCTCTTGCAAAACTAAGCCAGACTGATGCACTACACGACCCCTTCCCTTCAAAAAATAAGCGAGACCAAAGATGACCGACCTCAAGATTTGGCCCATCACCCTCCAACAAACAACACCTTCCACCTAGCCGTTCCACAGGCAATGAATCAGACTACCAGATTTAGAACACACTGCCAGTAACCACTCCTATAAATTATTCCCTGGCGACTGTGCCTTTCTCATGGATGAAAGCTCTTTGAATCGTGCTTCACGGACGTATCTTGATGTCCACCACTCCTCCCGTCATCCCTACAGTCTAAAAAGTTATGAATTGTGGATTGGTTTACTTGGAAGTGTTTATCAGGAAGTAAAAGAGTATAAAAGCATGATTCCGTTAAACATCCCTTCATTATTTATTGTTAAATTCGTTTAACTATTATATGTTGAATGCCTTCTTTCTTTTTTCCTATCTATCGCAGGTTTGGCTTCTAAGGCCCATCTATAGTGAATTCCTTATAATGTTGCAGTTATTATAACTCTATAGCTTTGAAAGAACCTACTTTTAAGTTTCCACGATTACGTTAATGCTTATTATATGTTAGTTATTGCATATTATTGTTATATGATACACATAAGTAAGGAGGGAGATATAACATCGTATATTCACTATATTCATCGGATATATGTTCGTATGATTCATATTCTTGAGTTGCGTTTAGTTGGTTACTTGTCATGATTGTATTTGTTGATGTTTGATTTGTACTACTTTGGTTCTGGTCTATCAAATGATTTTCATGTATCATAGGTTCCTGTAGTTTACTTTGTGCATCACTTTGGTTCCGGTTCAAATTAAGAGTTGTATTTATTTGAGATGATTTGTAACTTTATTCATTGTTATTGTTTGTGTTATCTTGTTTGTTTATATTACTATTAGAATCTGTCTGTATTATTGTAGAACTAGGATCATTTTTGCTTATTTTTAATCTTTTGGTGATATGTTTGTTTGATTGGTTAGATTGAGAGATATCCGTAATTGGTTCAGTTTTATCCTTATTTTGATGTACACTGATATTTGAAACTTTGTTTACTTGATGTGTATTACTTTTGTTTTCCAAGATGTTGTCTTTTACAGATGAATTGACATTAGATTTATGTTTGTTCTTGATCAATTGTTTATCTGTTTTTTGATTGAGAGCTACTACTTGAGAATATGTTGTTCTTTCATTATTGATATATTGATGAGTATTAGGTTTTATCCTTTGTACTGCTTCTTTGTAGGAGATGTTATCTTCTTCCATTAGCGAATTAATTTCAATTTAATATTCCTTCCACTTTATATTAGGTGGTAAATGATCGTTTGAGTTTCAGTTAGAACATTCTTTCGGGTTTGAACATGGTAAAGGATGTATTGGAAGAGTACAATAGATACATTTCTTTATGTTATAGCAGGAATTTACTCTGTGACGAAATGAAAACCTAGCTTGGCATTGCATTACTTTACGCATTTTTGGTCTTACTGGAGATCTTTCTCTATAAACACTTATGTATTCTGGTAATTTTTGCGATAATAATGTAAATTCAATTAGTTTTGTATCCCTTAAATTGTTGTTTCCTGTTTTTGTTTGTGACTTTTTGTTTTAGTCTCGTTACACTCTTAATTGGATATATGCACTCTGAATTTTCTAAAACTTCCTTTGCAGATATGTCGAGTGGAATTCCATATATTACTGCTGAATGTTGAATAAGCATTTTTGGTATTTTAGCTTGAAGTTTGAGCTCATCTAAGAAATCAGAATTTCTTAGAAACAAATTAACTTCATCACATGGCTTAAAGGTGAGTTTTACTTGTGATTTCCCGTAAGATTCAATGCGTTTGTATGTAGTACCTTTTCTTGTTAGTTTTTTAGAGGTAAGAATGGTTGAAAATCCACCTATGTCTTTATTTACAGTACTTCCTAGGAGGATAATAAATGGTCCTTGATGGCCTTCCCAAAATCATTGCATAAACATGATGTAAGGTTTAACTATTTTCGTTAGGTTTATTTTTAAGCCTACAAATTATGCCTATTTTACATTTTTGTTTGTTTATACACTTTTGGAGTTGATAACACAGAGATTAATTGTTATTTAGGACACTTTTTGATTTCTTTATCTCAAGAGCGTAAATTAACTATTTATAATACAGCACATGATGCACTTAACACAATTATGTAAACGATGGCACAGAAAATACTCTACACTACACACTCGCCATTTGCCATCCTTAAAAATCCTCTTGTTGAATGCTATTCTGTATAGTTATGGGCCTCAAGAAAGAGTTGAAACGAAATGTCAATTGTTAATGAAGAATGGCATATTACAAGAATTGTATTATTATCACTAGCGCTATGGCAACAACTTCCATTTGAATTTCGAGGAAAAGGGAATGGCTTCACACATCAAGAGACGACACAAAGGGGGACGACGTATGAGGCGCATCTTGAATAAAGGACAATGGTGGTGCAGTCATTCTCTCGTACATTCATTTACTAACTAATCATTCATTAACTCACTTATCATTCATTCATTAATTCATCCACATAGTTGGGTCTCCGGCGCAAGATTGTATGCTACAAATGATCTTGCATCCCTCTACCAACTTAAAAAAACAGAGGTCCTCACAGTCGGTAGAGACCTTAATGTGCTTGTGAGGTTTTAAACTAACATCTACCTGTAGCAACTTCTCCAGTTTCATGACATTTATCTAATTTGAATTTTGCTTGACTGTTTACCAGAGTACTTCAAGAATATCCTAAGTTTATTTCCAAATGTTCCAGAATCAGGAGCATTTAGAATTAATCATGGAATAACTGTGTTTAAAGTGAGCCAGAACGGTTTTGCGGTAAGAAATATGGAACTGGAATGATGTTCCTATAAGAAGTTTCTATCGGAAACAAAATATAGCGTAACCATATGTCGTGTCGAACAGTAAGGATAAAAAAATAGATTAACTGTATTTCATCCTCACTGTACGTATGAAAATTTTCCAGAGAAATAACTCGTAACACTATCCTGTTCATCGCTTTCGCTGTCATGCATATCGGCAGGGAACTCCTTTCTTCACTTCGATAGTGCAGTGAATATCACCATAGTACTCCAAAACACACTAATGCTAGGCCAGTATGCTATCGTACAACAGAAACAATAGCGATCTAATATTCTGCTGGATCAGCTGACAAAATCAACTACGAAAGTATGTTTCTTTAATTACTTTCACACTAGATGGCAAAAAGTTAGTTCTCATTGGGATGTGGCATGTGCCCATTTCCACTGTGAAACTCAAATGGTTTGTGATTTTTTATACTAAGCCTACTGTGTACTGATGTACTCTTTAAGTAATACAGTTGCATTTCTCAGCAATGCTATAAGATAATGATTTCATACATAGAACAATAAACTGTTTGTTCTTCGGAATGCATTTCACCTTGATTTTGTTTTTATAAACTACTAGTAAAAAGTACTCGCCCGTTAGTGAGGGGTGAGTAAAATACGTTGGCAACACTACTGCTATTACATATTCAAGTATTACAAATGATACTACTACTACAATTACTACTACTACAAATGCTGCTGTTACTACCAATACTACTGCAAATACTACTACAATGCTTTAAAACATTCAGTCTAAATAGTTTTATTTGCAACAATACAAATTTAAATTAACAAAATCTAAACTATTTATTTATTTCTGATTTTTGTTTTAACTTAAAATGCGAATAATGTATTTATTTCATTGTTAAAATCAATAAAGTTACTATTTTTATTAATTAGATCCCTGCACAGACACTTCCTAAAATACCTGGAACCCGAATGCAAAATTTGGTTGAAATCAATGCATGCATGTAGATTTAAACCGTGTTCAAACAAACAAACAGACATTTGATTTTATATACAATTATACATAGATGTAATAATAGTCCGTTTTGATACCTTCATGTAACTAGGGTTTGAATACAGTTCAGAAGGACCTTCTACTTGCTTGCGATGCTGTAGATATAAAGGTTTAGCATAACATTTTACTAGAACAAGCATTTGTATGAAAATATGTTTCCTGTAAAAACAATATTTTGTGACGTTTGCCTTTATAAAATGAGTCACTCAAATGCACAGGACATCGTGACTATTAAAGTTGTTATGGCACTACCAATTGGTATATAGCATTGATACCAATTATGTTCATTCACATTAGAATCAATCGTTTATGGA
>JAGDQP010006306.1:0-28240 GCA_022664845.1 Lepisma saccharinum | reverse complement strand
CATTAATATTGGTAGGACCGTATCAGGAATGAGAAGGACCCGTTACAAAGTCCAAGAACAACATAGTTCACAAGATCAATAATGTTAGGTCCGTGAATCACATTATTGTTTCGAAACTGTGTCGTTACTCTCGCAAATAATTTTATTTGCAACAGGCTGATTTGCCCGCCCTTTGGTAAGCGGTGAATAAAATATGTTGGCAACAGTCGCCAACTCTCACCAATACTCGCTTTTCCGTGGCGGGCTTCGCCTATAACTTAAAGAGTTTTGGGGAGCTGCGCTACCTTTATCGTGACCAATTCTCCGGGGAATGCGCTCACATGGTGCATATCTGCCCCCATGCGCCCCAATAGGAAAATTATGCCCCACTTATTGTAACCTACTCGGGATGGTACACCTTCGTACTAACTTTCATATCTCTAGTTTCAGTGGTTCGGGAAATTCGTTTTGAAGTCGTCATTTTAGATTAAGATGGCGCCTTTTTTAACGTTTTCTTATATTATCATGATCTACTCATTCATGATCATGACCTTCATGCCAAATTTCATTCCTCTAGCTCGAACGGTGTGGAAAATGGTTTTCGGGCGGCCATTTTGAATCCCAGATGGCGACTGATATCATAACTTCCCAGACGGGTCCAATATCTGATCAAAAATAGTCACAGAAGCACTAGCATTGATCCTCTAAAAGCAGTTTCCAATCCACCTTTGAGATTATTATGTTGTGAATGACTTACAGATATCGTATTATGCAGAACCTCGAATTGCAAGTTTGTGAAAAGCGTACAATGTTCGATGTTTTGAACTTTTCAAGGTTGTATTAAGTGTGTACCAAAATAAATAAAAAGATTGAGAATAATACTTGATGTTCATATATACCTTCAGGTCTCTGGTGAGTGAACTTTGTTGCCCCTTCGTATTTTATTTCCCAGGGGATTTTCTTAATTTAGGAAATACGTACAAGCTCTTTCTGCATTTCTCTATCGTAAAGAATTGAGGAAAGAAAATTCTTGAAACAAAGGAAAAAAAGAAAATTGAATTGATGAACACGACGGGGAATTAAGATGAATGATGGAAATTAATATTGATAGGTAAAGGACAAATGACGGAGAGAGAAAGCCTTTGCCTATCTAATAAAATAAGAAAAAGAAACAAGACTGTAAAAAAGTTTGAGGAACGTAAATTGATAAGAAAGTGCTTCGCTTAAATCTCAATATATTACCATTTTTCGAACAATCAATTACCCGATAGAAGACGACCCAGATTGTTAATGTAAATATTAATAAGTTCTTTTTAATTAGCAGCAATCCGAAAAGTTACTTAAGTTTGTTATGTTATAACGAAGACATGACGAATTAAATATTTTATCTTTAAGCAAAATTGAATTGTATTCTTTTCATATTTCTATAGCGAAAAGAAAGGTGAAGTGCAGTGAAGCATATATAACGAAGTATATATATGTGAACATTTCCTACATGCTTGTGGAACAAATCAGGTAATTCGTTGCATAGAACGTTACAAACGAAACATCAAAATCCTTTCGGTTTTCGAAAACTATTCAAGCAAAGAATACTGACTAATTTCTACAATTATTTCATTTTACAATTTGTCTCTTATATTCAGATTTTTATTACTATTATTTACACAATATTATTCAACCAAAAGTTATTTTCCACTAAGTGAATTAAGTATGAATTCTCCTCCAGTGAACACACTACTGAAACTATTTGGCAATTTTCCTGCCCAGAACATGTAGGCAACTAGCTGCGTTAAAATTTCTAGCACGCTACAGTGTGCGTTACTGTACGTTACTGACGAAAATTAGAGAAATCTTTTGTATTTAAAAAACTATAAACAGAACCATTCTCACAAATGTTACCAGTACATAAGTTACCAGTAAATATCCACTGGAAGATATTTGTAACCAAATATATTGAAACACAAAAATATCCATACATTTTGTTAGATTTGTTTCTTAAAATACGGAAGATTAATAATTTTCGTCAGGAAAGCAGCTAGTTATCTGACGTTTTCCAGAAAAATAACTGAACATTTTTAACAGTGCTACACGTAATTCACCGATCTGAATTTTTACTGTGAGATAAAAAATATGTATATCCTTAATTATGTTAGGCGTTTAAAGAGCTCGTTCCATTAATTAGTAACTACGATCATGTGCTTCATTGAAGATCGCTATGTTCTGACTTGTAGTTGAGATTTGCAAACTTGCAGTAGCTTGAAGCAAAATATTACAGGCTTCGGATGAGCCAGTGCTTAAGCCTCCCAAGGATAATATTAAGAACCTTAATATACCCTATAATGAATGTCCTAGGAAAAAAGATAAGACGGCACATTATTGGTGTGTCTACGGGTAGTGAGAACATGGATGAAGTTGGATATAATTATTATGTGATCCTTGGATTTTAAACGCTCTTGGACAGAGAAAGAGCAGAAAAATTGGGGAAAGTCCACTAAAAACTGCTTGAATTACGTGGAGGAATACTGTAACGTTCGTGAGTGGTTTATCTGCGGTAGTGTGATTTATAGATGTAGACATAAAAATTATTTCTTTAGTATCTTGGAAACAATACAAGGAAATGTCAGTAAATACATTGTTTCAAACTAGTAGAGGATAACAAAATACAGCTCTTAGTATTTCTTCGATGTAACAGCAGGTAGCAGCACACGCATACTTTATATTGAAGCAGTGAATAGCTCCACCGATCATTCAGGACATGTAAGTGCAATGTAAACATCTTTACTGTGCTGGATGATTGTTCGTTTCAGAATCAGCAGGTGCCGATGTATTTCTTGTGGGCAAAATTTAGTCCCGCAAAGAGCATTCATTAGGAAATGCGTCCTGTGTTTGCGGAGATGTGTTTGTCGCGTTTGTTTGGTTCACTCAAGGCCCTTATGGATCATATAGACGTTGAATGTGAGGCTCGTATGTGAGGGCGGAAGGAACCCAAATAGTTTTATGCAACAGGTATTGGACTATCAGGCATCACTGGGATAAGTGTCTCATTGTAAGTGGTTGTTACGTGGGAAAATACAACTGCTTCTTACATATTTCATGTACTTTAATTTCTGTATATCTTTGTAAACTATTTACTGCCTTTCCTTCGTAAGTTTCCTTGTGCATTTTCAGTTTTCTTATCTTATTTTCAAGTTTATTATTTCCTTTCTTATCCTGTTTAGAATTAAAGAAAAATTCCGACAGAGAAACAAATTTAGCCTTCGCTTATTCGCTCATTTTTAGTGTATACATTCGAAGTAGAAAACATTATTGTACTTCAATATGATAAATTGGTGACATAGCTTGTTTGCTCCCCGTGGGGGTGTATACGTTGAATATGAAACTGATAGGCAAACCATCTTGATCTTTAGATTTACTCTTTCGCATAACCGAAAGATGAGATTGTTCCTTGTAAATACGTTACGGTCTCTACTTCCAACTCTTTTTCCAAAAGACGAAATTAGGTACACCAGACACACGTTTACTTAGCGTTCATTATTTGCTTTTAGACGATTTATTCACGCTTAAACATTGATTCAATCAGGTTCGGTTGAATAAATCGCAGAGAAACCCACATTTAACTTATTTGTATTCAACCTTAATTCACCTGTATTTTACTGGCTGATAGGAAAAATAATGTGTGAATGTTACCTTACGTTAAGCTGTAAATTTCTCAGAATTTAAGCAGTAGTAGAGGCTTGGTGTAGCATTCAGAAGGTCGTGAGTTCGATCCCAGTGGTCGACCATCCTGACTGAATTTTTTTAGGTTTTATTCTGTCACACCAGGCAAATGCTGAGATGGCACCTTCAACATAGACCCTGGCCGACACCTTCCCGAATCCTTTCCACTCCTTTATCCCAACCTGAACCTTAGATGCCTAACGGTCATAAATAAAATACAATGCAATTCTCAGAATTTGAACAAAAACTTACTAGTATGATTTACAGTAATATTTCTCAACAAAACATCCAAAAAGCCTTGATATCAACACTAGTAGAGTAGCAGATACAGCTGAGGGGTGAAAATACTCCATGAACACAGAAACGTGCTCTACCGTGGTAGTACAATATTAGGAAACCAATAAACAAACTCAGGAACTGTTATGACGATGAAGATAGTTGATGGGTTGTTCGAAAGCTTTCGACGAAAATTTACCAACGGCACATAGATTATACAGATTGTACACTCGCTGATGAAGCCTGGCGTTAAGACATGTGCGGAGTCACCACCGCATTACTTGTAATTACAGATAATTACAGTTAAACTTGAAATTTTGATATCCCCTTCTTGATTTAGGATTTGTTATCTTATTTTATGCATTCTCTTTTACAGGCAACACTCAGACATACTAGATCAAGATGGCAGAGTAAATAATCACAAAAATATACAATACTTATATTTTATTTTACAAGTCTTGGTCTATAGTCTTTAAGCTTTTACAAACGTACCCTAACTTCTGTTTAGATAATTCCAGAAATTTAATTATGAGTACACTTTCTGTAAAAATAAAATACTTAAATTGAAAGAGTTTAACAATGGTTGAATGTATAGAATTATATTGGTACACTTCTTTCCCGTTTTATCGTAAATACGTCATAACGCTTTTCCATGGGTTATGCAGCTTTCCATTCACTGTCTTTTACGTTGTTTATACGTCAACAAATGTTGTGCTCTTCCCTAGTGTACTCTAACCATTGAACACTGTCAGAGTATGATTCTCCTTGAGATGTATGGGGCAGACCTGTCAATCTAGAGTAGTTCAAATGCGGGAGGTTTGCTAACCTGGAAGAGATAAAATGCGGAAGCTTGCGTGTGAAACTAAAAACATGCCAAAGAGTAACAACACAGACGTTACACCAGAAAACACAGATGTTAAACCTTCTAAACCACATTATTTCTGACGCATTTTACGTGAGAGTTGACAGGTCTGATGGGTTGGTATTTATTTTTACATTTGTGAATATATCCCTATGTTCGTTAAACATTTTATTAGTATATCTTCGCATGTCATACTATACGCGGGTCGACTGTTGATTGTTTCAAATTTATATTCGAATAAGTTCAGCCAAACCTAGATGCACGCTTCAAAACTCTGTCCTAAAGGTGAAACTGTATGTTATGTAGGGATTGTATATTTTATGGTTCAATTCAAAATCCAGAATACGTAGCTCATAAGTTGATATGTTAATGAATTGCAGAGTAAATATCATTGTTTCTACTTGTTGATTTCTCGATTCAACTATTAAAGTTTCTGTTTGTTACGTGGTTGTTTTTCGCCAAGGATTGCTTTACACTCCAAACTCAAGAGTAATGATTCCTTCAGTAAACAGAGTCTGTCCCAAAAGTAATCAGAATGATTATTTCTGGACCGCCAGGTGTGTTGGAGACGAATTGCTCAGCCTAGGAGTGTGGTGAGGAATGTCAGGTATACATCCAAATCGCCGCCAGTCGCTTCTAAGCCATCGCAGAGCGTGGATCGATCGTTAAGTAAGGAGCTGTCTCAGTGACGTGTCACGCGAAAAAAATGCAGCGTAATTGTGAACAATGTTATACGATAACGTTTTGGTGTAAAAACTCGGGAAAAATGCATCGGAAACACTTAAAATGTTAAAACAAGCCTACGCAAAGGCAACGCTATCGTCTGCTCAAGTTTTCCGATGGCATAAAGCTTTCAAGGATGGAAAAGAAGACATCGAGGACGAACAACGTTCCAGGTGACCCTCAACTTCGAAATCGGATCAAAAGAGGCGAGAATGAGGAAATCAAAGGCCAAAATCATGCTCATTGCCTTTTCTGATACTAAAGGAATCTTCCACAAGGAGTTTGTTCAGACCGCACAGACAGTAAATGCAGCATTTTACGTCCAGGTGTTCGACCGGTTAAGAAACAGGGTCATGCACATCCGCCCAGAGATCAAGAACGCCTGGATCATTCACTACGACAATGCGTCGATCCACAATGCGTTGGCTGTGAGAGAATTTCTGGCTACAAGAAACATTTCAGTGGTTCCCCAACCACCGTACAGCCCAGACCTGGCCCCGTGCGATTTTTTTTGTTTCCTAGCATGAAGTCTGACCTGAAAGGAACCCATTTTGATACCATCGCAAACGTCCAAGCGACTGTAACAAAAGCACTGAAGAGTGTCTCTGTTAAGACTTCCAGAGGTGTTACGGAGAGTGGCAGAAACGTTGGACTCGGTGCATAGACTCGAAAGGGGACTACTTTCAAAAGTTCTAAGTGGGTTTTAACCTACCTTCAATAGAAACAATTTTACAGAATCATTCTCATTACTTTGGTGACAGACCCTCTATAAGAAAGACAAAACACTATGTAGAACGTTGGAGAAGGTTAATTTACTTAAAGGTTTAATTTACTTAATAAAACATTCAGACGCATGCACGATTGACACGATAATCTTTATTGCCCAAAGATAATAAAATTATATATTATGAGGGTGATAGAGTAACGTCTACCTTTAAATACGCACTTATTGTGCTTTTCTGTGTGAGTTACTAGTGAATTGAGGGTTTCTCCTGTATTAATATTTCATGAAAAAACACAACAGGCTTTTCTGTGTGCTCACATTAACTTGTGAAGGTACAAGATACTAATAATATGCGTAATGCTCATAAATTTTAATAACTCGTATAAATTCTCGTGCATGGATAATCACACACAAGGATCCACGATTGAAAAACTAGAAGTGTATGCAGTTTTCATCCCTTACAGTTCAAAATCTCACTACTAACACAGTTTTCAGTGTGTTTCTAGTGATACGTCTTGAAAAACGCACAGCTTAAATGCTCGTATGTCAGATTCTTCCTTAATTCCTAGGTAAATACGTTAGGTCTAGAAATAAGACGAAATAAGTCAAAGAAAATGCGCATGTGTATACAGTATTAGGGAAGAATCTTTTGAGAGATTTAATATTTCAGACTACCAATATGCAGAAACTCGATATATTTAATATGCTAACGTGCGCTTTAGGTAGTTCGTCTGGAAAAAACATTTGGTTAAAGGTACACTACTTGTGGTGCAAACGAACGAGCAAGTTCAGACATGTCTTAAGGAATCCTTCCCAAATCTCTTCGAAGAAGTGTTGCAATTATCAAGAACACACAGTATAGTTTGTAGCAATTGTTACCTGGAACTATAAGCAGCAATAGCATTCACTTTGGTGGCACTGACGAAATGAATTTCCATCCGGTAAGCAACGAAATAGTAACCGTCAGCCACGTAACAACTTTCTATGCTCCACCTATAACCCCGATGAGAGGCTGTGTATGCCCCTCCCCAGAGAAATATACTGTTAGGGTGACTACCAACCTTCGTACAACTCATACAGGGACCTGAGCTCTACGACTTAAGAGCTTTTCAGCACCTTCAGTCCGAATTTACCTAAAGCTTCAATCTGAAAATTGCTTATTTTAGATCTATCGTTTCTATCGAATATCCATAAAACATTAGTTAGTCTTACCAAAGCGCACAACTTTCACACTACCATGAAGTTCAGTCGATAAGCTTCTGCGTTTGCCGGGGTTTCAACTCATAATGTCCCACAAAACAACAAAGTTATTCTCCTCATGAACATCCGACGTCTTGCCTTATTATCATCTTATTGTTTTCAACATAACGATTACTTACATCTAGTATCATCTTGATCCAGTTAAGTAGTTTAGGGAACTGAAAGACACTTCCACCTAGCGGACTTGTGATAACGACGCTAGAGCGCACAAACAATTGCACTTTCCGATATACGTTTATTCGTTCTCTTTACCGCAATATGCAGTAGATATTCTAGGCAAGACTGATCCTTGTGCTTACGTACTAACAAATTAAAAAATATCAATTGGGTCCGAAAACATCTCTAACCCTAGTTGTATGCTAGAAATCCCATTTGTTCAATTACTTCTTTGAACAAACTTTTCGTCAGCTCCTGCACACGCTATATATGGCGCACCGAATATAGGATTTGAATCCTGGGCCATTATGGATATGAATTGTAAGTTACAAGCAGGACCGTTAAATTCTTTAGTCAGAACAGAAATAAAATCATAGAAGGAATCGCATAAAGTCGAAGGCAGAAAGACAAAATTTTTACGTACAGAGTATCGAAACAGTTAGAAAAAACTGCCGTTAATGCAAGACGATATTACTTGAAACAACATTGTCATTTTAATTAAATGGACACACTTTCATTTATCAGCAAGGAAGCAACCTAACCTGGCACAAAATTTATACGATACCAACAATTTTGAGCAAATTGGCTAATCCCATGTTAGTCTAATTTAATAACGCCATTAGGTAATACCACGCATTATAACCGAATCATGCTTGGTAGTTCAACCATCCACGCCCAGTACACATGTCCGGAGACAAAAAGGGCATGAACAAAAGTAGTGCAAAACTGATACGTGAGTACATAAAAGAAGCACCGGATGTGCAGTAAAATTTCACAACTCAATCCCGACATCTCGGACAAATTGAGAATGATATATGCATAACGATTATTCCAATTAATAACTTTCATTTCTACCAAATAGTAACTCCAAGTTTTACTATGACACACAGAAGGAAGAGATACATTGGTGCTATAGCAGTGATAATTTGGTGATCGCCCAAACGTGCTGGTCTAAACTGGCAACAGTGCGTGCCTTTAGACTGGCGAACGTAAGTATATAAAATGGTCATGTAGTATCAGCGCTCCGGAAACAATATTTTGTCAATTTCGACATAGTACATTTACAAACACTCAATAGCATATGATTTTGTAATACGAGTAATAGTAGAAGATCGAGAATAGAGATAGGCCCTGCAAAGGAAGTTTAGTAGTCTCTAAGTGTCTACAATATTAGTATAAACGTGTGGCAAAATTGTATTGAGTTATTTTCAAATATAATAAATAATTGTCACAAGTCATTTTGAGTATCAGACTACTCCCACGAACTGATAGGGTTCATACGCCGAGCCTTAGCGGTTGTTCATATTTTGGATCAGTGGTAATTCTTGTGGCCATAATTTATAATAGAAATATACAGCCATATGATAAAAGATTGCATGCATAATAGTTGTCTTAACTGAATCTTTTTGTCCATTATCAACACTACATTCTAACCTCTAGCATCCATAGCCGAATCACTCTATAGATAAAACAGAACCAGGAAACATGTAATCGAGTGCACAGCAACAGTTAATTACATATTACGACACTTATAGGCTACATTATCAATACTCTACATAAAATCATTAAGGTTAGTGTCGGTACCATTACAGCACTGAAGTCGCGAAGTAACCAATTTGATAATAGTGCACTCGCGATACGTCATTACATCAATAGTGGTGCCCAGGGATACCAAAGGAGTACTGCGCATAAGGACAATTTTCTGTCCCTCTACCGATGAGAGTTCCAATAATCCAAATCCTATGTCCATACCACCTCCGGTTATCATGAAAGCGACCACTTCCGGATTCTAATGTTTATAGTGTTGTTCAAAATAAATTCTGATACATCCAAAATGGCTTAAGTTATCAAATCCAAATTTCGTTTGGAAAGTACTAATATAATGAACATATTACAGTGTAAACCAAAAGACTATATATTTAAGCGTTTTGGAGATAAAAATTAATTTTCTTATGTAAAGGTTCAATTTTACTTATAAAAAATGCACCTTTCCCAGGAAACTTTGTGTTGTTTACCCATCAGCCCCCACTAGTTGGAAAACCATACATTGCTCAAATAATTTCCATGTCGCCCGACGGAATTATTTTTCGCACATGATCAGACACTCGATCGGACTGGGAAATTATCATATCACTTTGATTCTAAAATTATTATCTTCAGAGATAATCGACTATCTGATTATCTATTGAATTCCAATGTCGGCTGTAAATAATGGGAAATTTTGAAGCAAAGCACGCGCCAGCCCACACTATAATCTTGTTCGACGGGTTGACTACCTCCAAGTGGTCAATTTGCCTAACAATCAGTTCATTAACAACGGCTATCTTAGGTAACAGCCCTAACAAAGTTGATTAGTGACAGTCCCGATGACTGTTACCAACATATTTTATGCACCTCGCACAACGGGCGGTCAAATCAGCTATTGTTATATAAAAATATTCCTCTAAGAGCCAATATGATTCGACTTTTTCAAGGCAATATTCCTCGACCATGTCACGTGACCTTACTCCAGGTAAACCGATAAACCGGCGGTACAATTCGTCAGATAACAGTACGAATTCTTTTATTCACTACTCATAATATAGGGAGTAACACTTTTGTTGTTACTGTTCTGCAATGTTTGTAGAACTAACTATAGTTTGTGTCAGACGTAACGTCATTGACTCAACCAAGGATATTAGAATTAGACGATATTCCAACATTGAAAACCCCGAATCCGAACGTACCAACATCTGGTTACCACCTTGGTGCGTAAATCAGAATTTACAACAGTATTCTTTGCACGTAATTATAAATTGATGTGCTAATTTGGTTAAATGTATACTATAAATTAAGCAACACTATAGAGAGTAAAACCTTGATATCATAAGCTGATCACATTTATTTTAACACTGCTGACGTCTTGCTTACTTTATTGTTCATATCATAGACATGATAAAGTCAAAGATTACGCACAAGAAGAACAGAGAAAAATAATCTAACTCTAGTAGATTTTCTGAGTAGGTAAACACCTCGGTTTATTCTACAATCAGAAAGTAACACTGATTTTCTAGACAGACAGTCTTTCAACTCCACGGAAGAAACTTTTACTTTGTAAATTAAAAGAAATATTACAAAGTTTCTTCACTGACAAAAATATCGAGAGTAGAAGTTGCTCAGTCATTGTAGGTGGAGCATTCGTGCAACCGTCGTTTAATCATAAAGCGTAGCTTCACTTGTATACAAACTTTCTTGACATGTTACTGTTTGTACGACGTTCCTAAGACTCATTATTTTCTTTACAATATTCAAAGAGCAATGATCTCCTTAATCTAACAAAAAACTATTATAACTTGTAACGTTCCGGATACTTTATATTTTCTTCATAACAAAACCTAAGCTTCGTTTATTCAAACCTAACGAAAGAAAACTTATTCAGAACTTTCGCATTCATGAATGGGTGAACATGAAAGAAAGTGATCCAGTTGCCTTAACCATAACATTTGTTATAAAAATAGGTACCTCAGCAATGAATATGTATATATTCGTAAAGATCGTATGACTGACTGCTCATCGAGAATCACAATAAAACTGGAAACAATTTTTACACAAGAATTGGCTTCTAAGTTTGTATATGTTGGCACTTCTTGAGTATACGATTAATAAGAATTTTTGTTCTGCACCTTAGAGTTTGAGAGAAGAAGTGCTGGGGGAGAAAAAGTTGTTAAAAAGTTAATATTGTTACTCATCACTTTGTAGGAGATATGTTTCTTTCACTAGTTGTGTAAAATTTGTAAACTTTTGCCATTTTAATGATGTATTTGTATAATTGTTAACTGAGTTGGAAGAACCAGTTTTAAAGTTCATAGTAAACTTGATATATTTTATAAATCTTAGTTTTACTCTATATACAATAAATTTGTAATATTATTTAGAAAGAAGAACAGTGAACATATAATTATGTAAACAGTATCGCCTTCAAATCTCAATCCACCATATTAAATTACTATGGTCCTGGAAGTACGGGAAGGGTAAAGAAAGAGTGACAGCGTTCATTTGTTCCGGTCTGCGGAGTAGTGGACAGAGCTAGGGATGGCCAAGAAATCCGGTTATCGGATATCCGGATGACACATTATCCGGTATCGTTTTAGAAAAGACGGATAATCCGGATGACTGATAATATCTGGATGGCGGACATCCGAATGACGGATAATATCCGGATGACGGATAATATCCGGATGACAGATATTTGAAAGACGGATAATATGAGGATGACAGATATTCAGATGACGGATTCAGATGAAATCCGTATAATAGATAAATTCTGGATGATGTGTAAATTATGGATGAGGGATCACGAATAAAATCCCAAACCCCTTTGCAGATAAACTCCGAATAAATTTAACACTTTGGTTAGGATAACTGAAACAGAGTTTCCTGGTAAATGCATTCCTGAAATTCTGCTACAGAACGGACAAAAGGGTGTGAATATCCGAGCTACGCAATGAGGGACACGTTGTTTTCGTTTTTAAGCTACTCGCTTTGAGCAGATATGGGAGGAGTCTTGCTTCCTTGTAATGCAGAAGCCTGAGTTCGATAGCCGGACGTATTTTCATATAAGGTAATGGCAAACCACCTTCGGTTTCCTGTTTCCCTGACGTTTGTGTCATAGACTTGCCTCTGGACATTACAACCATCATAATCATGTTTGGCATGATATACTAAGAATTGAGACGGTCTATGGAAGTTTGTAAATGTTTTAACTTGAATCCATTATTAATATTCTATCACTTTGATGTTACATTTCTTTCCTAATACGAGGTATCTAACGGCGGCAGTTCTTTTAATACAATTTTCTTTCTTTCCACAGTAACTGGAACAATTTTACTCCCTGACCGGTAACGGTGGAGTGTAGGTTCAACCCCTGTTTTTAAGGGTTTCTTCAGTTCTACCAGCATAATGTCGTAATTTATTTTTATTTTCGGGGTAGAACAGACATAACTGTGATCTAAGTCCGTTATGTAAGGGATAAGGTCACTCGCCGAACACACTTCGGAAGTGAAAGATTGGGTTGGTAGCAGTCAGGGCTTTAGTGTAGGCACTATCTCGGCTTTCGGCTGCTGAAAATAGAAAAACCTTCGGAAACTTTAATCAGGATGGTCGCCAGGAGGACTGGGATCTACGTACCTCTCTAGTGATGTTCCAGAAACCGTGACCATAAGCACATGACTGTGATTTCCTAATCATGAAAATGGATGTATTTATATAAATTGAACCAATCCATAATACCCATGTCCTTAGATATTCTGATTAAACTCCGTATACTCAATTCGCTCGTAGTAAATTTTAACTATGGATAAGGAAGCCCACTTTTTAAATTAATATTTTGTTTTGATTTTAAAGTTCTTTAAATTATTCATAGTTTTGTTGTTCTCTGATTAATCAGCACTCGGCTATGGAAAATGTTTGTCTCGAAAACATTACATTGTCGAGGCGTTGGCTTAGCATTTGAAAGGTCTTGGTTTAATCCCAGCAGCCAACTATCCTGATATGTTCCCCGGGGTTATTCCTCAGTCACACCGGGCAAATACCGGGATAGTACATTTAAATTATGCTCTAGCCGACTTTTTCCGGCATCCTTTCCTCTCTCCTATTCCGACCTGATCCTTAGAAGTCTAAAGGCCAAATATCAATTTCAAAAGCACATTCAGTGATTCTAAAATAATGCAACCATATTTATAAAACATCTTCTCAGCAAGTGTCCCTCGTAGATGAGTGATTTCGCAAATCGCTTTATCATCAAATGCTCCCAGGCATGAGCGAGAGGGCGCATTTGGCTTTCCCTGGATTTTGGAAAGCGACAGTAAACTTTGGTATGTTGTTTTCATATAAACGAAATATAGAGTATTAATAAATTCATTTAGTATTAGCGAAATTTCAATAGTATGAAATTAAGTAACTATTCGTGACATAATTTTCATTCTGTCGTAAGTGTCAAATAACATCAGACCATCCCCCACACGCAGCAGTTAGCAAATTCATTTTTTTTTCTGGTAACGATTCAATATTAGGGTTTCTGTTAATCTTTCCACCTTCTCTGGAAATAAAATTATGTGAGCACAAATCGTTCCAGGTTTGATCCTTGGTGGGGATGCAAGTGGTTCATAGTCCGCTTAAATCTGTAAGGCCAACACTCTCACCCTTATCCATTGAAAGCAACTGGAAACCACCATAAGTTCACCTTCTTCGGGGACCTTCGGTTTCTACACCAATTTTCAAGAAGAGCACCACTAATCGTCACCACTTTATAAACATTACACATATGGACATTTTTATTTTTAAAAAAGTGGATACCTAAAACATCAATTGTCCGTGTAAAGCGAAAGCATGTTCAAATTTTACATGTAATTGTCTCTTACAAGCTTACTTTTTTAAGCGGCGGCAAAGTTAAAGAGTATATCTTTTAACTGTTTACTTCCACACAGCAGAAAATTTGCAGCACTTCAACTATAAAGTCGATAAATCGGACTGTAATAATTACCGAGGAATCTGCTTACTACCTACATGTTACAAAGTATTAAGTAATATACTGTTAAATTGCATAAGCGAATACGTAGACGAAATAATTGAAGATTACCAATCTGGATTTAGAAGAAATAGATCCACGTTGGACCAGATTTTCTTCGCCTGGAGACAAATCTTGAAAAGTGGGAATACAATGGAACTGTTCACTAGCTATTCATTGATCTTAAGAAAGCATATTTTTCTAACTTAAGTGGAAAGTATCAGGGTACGCTTTGGAATTCCGAAAAAAAAAACAATTTTTAACTAGTGAGGATGTGTATCAGCGACCCCATAAGCAGAGTACGGGTAGATACTATATGCAAAGTGCGGTAGCAGCAGAGTACGAAACTATATATCAGGTAGTTTCGAGATTTGGAACGATTTGAAACAAGGTGATGCCTTATAATCACTACTGTTTAATTTTGTGTTAGAATATGTGATTCCCAAATTTTAAAAAAGTGGCAAAAAGGGACTAACATTGAACAGCTTAAATCAACTGTTCGTGTACGCGGATGATGTAGATTTAATAGGGGAGGATACAGATGTACTGCAAAGTAACACCGAAGTCTTAGTAGAATCTTGCGATGAGATAGGTCTAGAGGTAAACATTGATAAAACAAAATACATGATAACAAGCCGAAACACTGACAATGAAGTTTTAAATAGATACATAACAATTAAGAATGTTGACATAGAGAAAATAAACAAATTAAAATGGTTGGAAGCATATGTAACAAGCAAAACAAAGAAATAAAAATAAATAAAAAGTCGCTTAGTATCGGCAAACGTATGTTTTTATTCAGTTCAGAAACTCCTGACTTCGCGATTAATATCAAAAAAGGTGAAATTGAAATTATACCCTACAGAAGAGTTATTCCGCAGGTAATAATTTAGGACTTCGAAAGCTGGAGTACGACATCAGCAGATGAACATAAATTACGTCTGTTTAACACAACGTTTCGACTACGCTTGTAGCCATTATCAAGTGTACTGTTAACAGAATTATTTTTCTTTATAATGTACACTTGATAATGGCTAAAAACGTAGTCGAAATGTTGTGTTGTGCGTTTAATATGTGTATTTAATAAGCGAGTTTAATAATAAATAGTGTTTCAAACAACGGGCCGTGAAGTTTTGAATTTAGTTCAAGATATGTGTTCAGTACGTGATGCTAGAAGTTACTTTAATTAATTATGTATGTTTGAAAATAAGGGCTTGAGAAAGATATACGAACCGAAACGGGACGAGATGATCGGAGAATGGAGGAGACTGCATAATGAAGAACTCCACGAACTGTACGACTAACGCGATGTAAGAATAATGAAATCGCGTCGACTGAGTTGGGCAGGCCATGTAGCTCGGATCGGGAAAAACGAAGATTATATTGCATCCTGGTTGGAAAGCCGGAGGGAAATAGACCGTTGGAAATGTCAAAAGGACGTTGAGAGGACAATATTTGAAGGGATCTTCGAGAAGTAGGTGTTTGTGATGAAAACTGGCTTGATCTATGGCTAACGTGTGTTACTACGGCGATGAACTTGCAAGTACTGTAAGCAATGTGCAAATTAAGGAATTGTTACATAGAGGGATGAAATGTTAGTAATAAGAAAATAACATTATGAATCTAATATACATGTGCACATGTCGACTCACAGGAGGGATTTCTCCCTCATCTCCTCCGTTAATTCGCACACTGACCGTAAACCATAGAATAGGTAAGTAAATGTTATAGTATAGTGGACTTCTTTTTATATCAGATCACTACGAAAGAGATCGCAGGTTCGAACTTCAAATGCTACTGAAAACAACGATTGAGGGTACGTTGGAAATACCTAATTGTATTAGTACGTTGAAAGTTTCTGTTCTTCATAATTAACAGCTCATTTCGTATTGTATTCGCTTTATTAAGTGTAAATAAGAACAGCGATTTGCCAAATCTCTGCAAGTCCCACAGTTCCCTTCCCCTCTTTCAGCTTTAAATATACAAAATGAGCACAAATAGCGTAAAATAACTTATATATGTGGTCCCCTAGTCATTTACTCAGCTCCGATCCAGTCGCTAATGTATCGTACTTCGGACCGGCAATGGAGAGGCAGGCGGATTCGAGTCCCGCTACCGTTTATCCTGACTGAGATTTTAAATGGTCTTCCTTAGCTCCACTAGATGAATACCGGGAAGATGGTTTAACAAAGGTTCTTTCCCCTACCTTTGTTGGAATAACCGAATATTTGTTTGTATATTCGTTTGCTCGCTAACGAACAGCTATATATCAGTTCATTTGATTTTTGGAAATCCGGTTAATCATATCCGAATAATAAAACTATCATATAATTACTCGAATAATAACCAGATAATTTTTACAGCCATAAATCAGATGACTGTTATCCGCATCATCACTACTATCAGTGAATATTACATCCACTTTATCCGGATATTTAGTAGCTGAATTTTAGCTTTCTCCATATTATCTGTTATCCGTAATCCAGATGTTATCCGAATATCCGTAATCCGGATATTATCCATCATCTGGATATCCGTCAACTGGATGTTATCCGTCATCCTAATATTTATCCGTTATCCGGATATCCTAAATCTGGATGAATTGGCATCCGGTATCCGGATATTTTTTATCCGGATTTGGCCATCCCTAGACAGAGCGGATGACTCGCTTTCGAATCGCAGCTACCTTGTCATTTTTAAAATATCAGATAAACAACTTTACATTTTTTTTCTTTGTACTTAAAATTAATACCTGGCTTTTCCTTTCTTTTCCATTTTTAAATATTTTACAAAATAAACTCGCACAGGTTAGAAAGGTCAGGTTATTTTCTTTTCATACTCATTTTTAAAAAGTTACGAACATCACAGAAATAGGTTTGACAAGTCACGTTAGATGTTTCTCTTTCCATTATACGCGATGCGACGCATTGTTTCTCTTCCAGCAGTGGGCCCAATGGCACTGCCATCTCTTAGCAATAAGAGTTTTGACGGCTAGACGCTCGATAGCTCTAAGGTTTTCATTTACAATTAAGCATGGGAATATAGGTACATACGTAAACTATGAAGTTCCAGTACTCTTGATTGGTTGAATGGCGTTTCACGTCACTTGGAAGATACTGTAAGTTGTTAGTTGTTTAGTACTATTTTTTAGTTTGTTTCTAAGGATTTTACTGTTTTATCTATTTCAAAAATGGATCGGAAAGTAGTATTTAATGTATTTGATATCGTTGACCCAGATGATTCTGATATTGATATCGAGGAGGAAGATTATGAAGCTGGTATCAGGACGTTTAGAAGAGCAGGAAGAAAGATACAACTTATCTAAACGTGGAAATAAAATGTAAGTCTCCTCTCCAATTCGAATCTGAGAAAATTTCACTGCAATTTTCAGACTCATTCAATTGCATATTGGTCACAGTAAGATTTGACACCTACTATCCTTACCATTTATGACCACGGACAAGTTGAGCATTTGCAAAGTTACAAAATGTCAAAATTCTAGCCTAATTTCTTCCTTTCAAACATTAGTTTTCCAATTGTCAACAAACTTGGAAAACATTCTTGGAAAACCACCAATCGTTGAGATTATTCTCAAATATTCCCGTATTCTCATTAAAGTAAACAGAGTTAAAGTAGAATCAATCCTAATTTAGCTTTGAGCTAAACAACCTCAGCTCTAGAACACATCTTCCTCCGATTTGGAACTGCGCGATTAAGCGCCCAGAGACAAACTGTGAGCTGGTGGTATTTGATCTTCTTTTTCTCCTCCCATTCCTACTTCTCTTCTCTTCTGGCAAGAATTGCTAAAGGATAAGATTCCTCAAACAGCAAAGCACCTTTAGAAAACGTTTCTACCTTACAAGAAGCCGAAATGTCAGTAGGTCATATTTAAATGAGTTTTAATAATTAATCTCTGCCTTCCTTTGAACGAATGAAAGAAAAATTTATCAAGAGATTTCCTTCGTTTAAGCTTCGCTGAAAGTTTCAAAGCTGCAAACCCTTTTATGTTATATATTTGTCCCAATAAGCAGCTCTCTCCTTTCATTCATCTTCGTTACGTTAAGATTACGTAAGAGATGGTCCAAAGTATTTTAGTTCAGTTATATTGCTTCCGAACTATTCTAATTCTATTATTTGGTCGTACAAACTTCGGAGCATCTTTAAGTACAAGGTGTGGCATTAAAACAGGCTTCTTTAAATATATAGAAACTAATAACGTGTTTTCTATACAAATAATACAAATACATTCACCGTATCCTTACACACTGCCATTCGTAAAATATCCACAGTCGTGTTCATGGTTTGAAAATTACGTCCTCCAGCTGACCACCACTCAGACGTTGACATTCTGATAAATTACGAAGGAATAATTGTCCAAGCATTGACGCCAACCCAAAGCTCCTGTAATTTTGTTGTTAGTAATTATTGGTTCCTAGTTGTTTCACCTTTAGGTACGCCATTAACAGAAATTGTGACATAAAAATGTATTTTTTTATTTCTTTGGAAAGGTTTCTGTAATGTTGCTGGTAACACTTATTATTATCATTTGTTTCATCTACATTACGTTATTAGCAGAGATGCATTACTGGAATGGAACTCAGTGTACCATAGCTGTGAAAGCATTTAGCATAAATAGTGACAATGCTGCCTCATCTACAAGAGGTAGATCATAGTATCTTTTAAACGAAACTAACATCAGGTGCCACTTGCAAACATATCTCACTTCTCTAATTATATAAAAATTGTCCTGCACGTTCCGAACAGCCCGATACGTCTAACAATTCACTTTTATTATCACAAGACTTTAATTCACGTTTGAATATTATTTTGTAATATTTCTCGCATAAAAAAAACTTGCAAAATGAATTTACAACTTTGAAAAGGGTCATCCAGGGCACCTTTCCTGAAATTTGTCATGGGAAAGTACGTCTAAAATTATATATAAAGTGCTGATTTTTTAATCATAAGAGTTAAACTCGATTCGATAATAATGGAATTCGATATGCTGTATAAATTACAAATTTGTACCAACAATATACATTTAAAAGCATGAAAATTATTAAAATGTTAAGTGTATTTTTGTCCTTTAAAATTTCATACATGTACTGGTAATGGGCTAGGAAAAATTTAAAGGGTGCTAAGCCCCCCCGTAGCCCCCCTTGACTACTGGCCTGGGGTAATACCAACCCATTTCGTGTGAATATAGATAGATATGTTACTAAATGGATAAACTTGGACCAAATAAAGGCAAGAGTAGTCATCTAATATCATATAAGAAGACTTCAAGAAGATCCGTGGTGACATATTCAATACACTTGGGGAACAATCCTCGTGTTACTCTACTGTAAAGAAACAAGTAGCAGATTTAACGTCGGATTAACCAACAATGAATATAACCAACGATTCCATTGAAGCAATTGTCAAAAAATGTTGAAATATTCCATAAACTCTTACGAATTATCAGCCATTACTTTGAATGTGAACTTGTCAACGACAATAGTTAACAAAATTATCACTAAGTATCTGGGACTGAGAAGCGTTTTAACAGGTTCGGTCTCAAAACCTTCTGACACCCGATCAAAAGATAATCAAGTGCAGTATGTCAAGGGATAACAGTGGGATGGTTCAACCAAATCAAACCTAAATTCAAGTAAAGTTCCAAACAGTGTGAACACCGTTCATCGCAGTCATTCAAGAAGGTAAAAGTATATACGATCAGCAAGAAAGAATTACCTTCCGAGAGAAGAAACACATTGCTATCCAAACCTACTAATGGAGCTAGCTACATGTGCAAATTTGGCTGAAGCTTGGTGCTAAGTTGGAAATGATGATTCTCCATTGATTTAGCGTTGGCTTCCGTTTGGGAGGTTGTGGTTTTTGCTCTGATTGACGTTTTCAATTATGTATCTCTGTTACACCAGGCAAATTCTTGGTTGGTACCTTGAATAAAACTAAAGCTGATTCCTTCCCAATCCTTCCTTTTTCCCATTCTTGTTTCCTTCGAGTTCAAAATTACCTTTAAACTGTATTTGGAATGTGTTAAATAAATTAATTAAAAAGTATCTTGGTGCATCAGGACACTGTCTGCAACAATAAGAGCGCCATCACCATGGTTAGTATTGAAGAATGTAGCTTTGAACTCACCCTGCACGCGCATTGTTCCAAATGATTTGGTCTCTCCCGACTTTCATCTTTTACCAAGTGTTAAAAGGGAATGGTTGTAAGTTGTCTATTAAGACAAAGTTCATGACATCTCGTCTACATTGGATGACCCTCTGGAGGGTATGCGTCGATACAACTTCCTAAACACTGATGGGATAAATATATTGACTTGTC
Source organism: Lepisma saccharinum (assembly GCA_022664845.1). Lineage (NCBI taxonomy): Eukaryota > Metazoa > Arthropoda > Insecta > Zygentoma > Lepismatidae > Lepisma > Lepisma saccharinum. Next base: position 7,663 of record JAGDQP010006306.1, on the reverse strand, counting down.
AAAGTGAAAGGAATTAAATGAAGACAACGCCATCGTCTTCTTACGGTTAAACTTGGAACTCTTTGTCCTCTTCTAGGCTGCTTCTGAGACACGTATAAGGGCATGAAATCACAGATCATCAATGGGACATAATTTCAGTATAGTAGATGTGGTACACCGTTGTAATTCTGAATTCAATTACGTTTCTCCGCGTTTTTCGTTTATATCTATAACTCAAACAAATAAAGCGAACCCGAAAGTAGTTTTCAGTCTGTAATGTTCACTTCATGGAACACAATGATATCCACTAGTTGTATGGACATGATTTTGAAGTTAGTATTAGCACCCATACAGCACAGGTACATTCTAGGAATATTCTACGAATATCACAATGGGGATATTAGAATATGCCAAGGATATTCTAAGATAATCTTGGTATATGCGTAGAATATTCTACGAATATCTGAATGTCCGGGATGAGCGCATATCCTAAGAATATTCCTGGGGATATCCCAAGTATATTCTACGAATATGTCGAGGACTATTATTCTTTGTGGATATTCTCAAAGCATTCTACGAATATTACTGAAATTCGAACTTAGAATATAATTTTAACATTCTAAAAATGTATACTCTAGGAATATCATTATTTGATCCCAAATACTCTGGGACATTGTAAGCATATTGGGTAGGTCTAAATGGGATATCCCTGGGATATCCAGTGCAATGTGGACACTTGAGACTTACAATACTCATTGTTGAAGTACGCAATACACTTTAGTGAAGGAAAGTCATTTTCTAATTAGCTACACTCAAAATTCAATAATTAACGCAAGATGAAAAGGGAGGGTGAGCTATTTGGATTCAGTCTTAAGACTGTGCACCACACCTATTTGCTGGGATTTAATCCATTCATTAATTGTATGAAAGACGTGTCCTCTTGGTACATCTGCACTAGGGATATATAAAGAATTTTAATCATACCCATAAAAGAAACGATGGCGTGATCCACGTTTAATTTATTTCACTTGGTAGTGCTCTCAAAACAACACATTTACCTAATCAATGTTCAAAACCTATTTGCATTCAGCCTTAAGACCAGTGTTTCAATTTCCTCTCGAACGGGCGACATGATAAAAAAAAAAGCATGTCGCAAATTTTTCAAGTTGCAAAATATACAAAAAGCACAATTTCTTCACACATATCCGAGACATTAGAAATCTTATATAAGAAGCCGATACATCCCTGGCTTGTTGCTTTGTATTTGCAGTTCAAAAAAGGACACTAAGTTTCCTCAGGAAAAGTAAGAACGCTAAGAAGATAGTCACTTGGACTGTATACATAGTGTCTTCTTCTGCAAAATGAAAGAAAACGTATGGGGGTGTGGCCACCTTTCAAAGAAATTGAGTTCCTATATATTTTTCTTGGTTTCTTTTTTTCGTACCTCTTTCTTTTACGTTGCACGCACTCACCTGAATTGGAAAGAACGATATTCTTAAGACGACACGCGATGGACAGAAAATAAATTTTAAAAATTGGGACAAAATGGTTCGGTAAACACCAATAGCTTGAGACGCGCACGCAGGATATATTTTCAAGAACGTGCATGGTTTCTTTTTCTCTTTAAGAAAAATAGGGTTAAAGAGACTATAATTTCACTACAAGTTAGCAAGAAGTATTGGTTTAGCTTTCTTCAGCGTGTCCTTCAAATTTTGTTCTATCCAGTTCCATAACTTTTTCCAGAAGTCGTTCCAGTGAACTTCGAAGCAATTAAATATTTTATTTCCTGAAATTGGTTCGCAACACTAACAACTGCGGCACCGGAAGTACCAAAATGAATTATCCCAGTACCTAATGAACATGCATGTCGAATTATAGTAAATCAATGCACATGTGTAGATATGTATTAGTAAATGCATTTTATAAGTTAAATATTAAAATAGGCTGGTAACACTGACAACAGATGTGCTTGAGTTCGGGAACACCCAAAAAATCTCTTCTATTTTGCTGTGTGATGTTTAAGCTAAGTTTGGCGCAGATACTGTATGGAAGATTTTTTTTAAAAACGACTTTTAAAAAGTTGGCAGCACTGAGAAATGGGCAAACCGGAATATCTCACATATACCAAGAAATATTTGTAATCTCACGATATTTAGGGTTTCATTTATGTTGTATTTCTTCTTAATTACCTATATAAAAGTAATTCTTGCTTAAAGAGACGTAAGCAGTATTACAAATTGCTGGCTTGTAAAAACGAAATTTAGAAAAAAAGAGACGAAGGCTCATTTTTTTTAGAAAAAAACGAAAGTTTTGGAAAAAACAAACTTTTTTTCTATGTACAACACTATCCCTAACCATATTTATTTCATGACTTTATTGGATCTAAAGGATGGTAATTTTGATACATCAACTTTTGAGAAACTAGAAAGGAAAATAAACGAAAGAGTAAAAGTACAAGAAAAACAGAAGAAGCAAGGACATGAAAAAGTGACTTCAATGCTTGCGACGATCCTGAAACATGAACTGATGCGTAATCAAGAAGTGATCTCGAAGAAAAAAAAAATCAAAGACGAGACTCTATAATTGTGTACAAAATCCGACACCAGGAATATTTATTCCCGCAAACTTCAAAGGCGGTTCAAGAAAAACTTTACGGTACAAATATGTTAGGCGCTATACAGAATTATGATAATGAAGAGCACGTTGTCTTAGTCTGCGAGTGTGTTGGTAAAAACAGCAAACTTTTAAAATCTATATAACGTAATGTTACCAGTGTTCCTTTATAAGACACTAGCTGTTCCCCGCGGCTTCGCACGCGTAGATTACAGGAATTGGTACAGGTTTTTCTTCTTCTTCTAATTATTATTCCTATATAGAACACCCTACTTTCTCCCCTCCTAGGGCCAAGAACAATAAAACGGTGAAACACGTGTCTAATTATTTTAAAAGGAAAGTGTAAGTACCAAATTTATTCTTTGTTCACATAAGGGACCCCGAGATATGGGCATTACTTATTAAAATAATTGCAGCCCCATTTCACCCCTTTCGAAGCAGAATTTTCAAAATTCCTTCCTTATTAGTACCTTACGTCATGAAACCTATGTACTTTATAAATTTCATGTTTCCAGCTTAAACAGTTTGGCCTCGGCGTTGATATGTCAGTCAGGATTTATGTTATTTATATAACAGGTGTATGCATAAGTAGTTTCCAGTTTACTTAAGAGATGGCGCCAGCGAAAAGTACGCAGCGTATTCATTTGACACATACGTCACTTTGTTCGTCTGACATTAAACTACAAACACACACAAGTTGAGTCCGCCAAACACTAGCGTCTTTGTTTTATCGTTCAGTGATCATGTCGAAGTTTGTGCCTGAAAAAGAACATTTGCGGCACGCATTGCTTTTCTTATTTAATCAAAAGAGAAAGGCTGGTGATAGTCATCGTGTGTTGGTAGAAACATATGGTGAACACGTCCCATCGATTGGAACATGTGAGACATGGTTTCGACAATTTAAAAGTTGTGATTTCAATGTGAAAGACAGTGCGCGCTCTGGTAGACCACAAAAGTGAGAAAATGAGCAATTGCAGGTGTTATTGGAGGATGACCCGACTCAAACTCAACAGCAATTGGCAAAAGCATTAAATGTGTCACAATAAACAATCAGCAGACGTTTACGAGCAATGGGGAAGATCAATAAACTGGGTAAATTGGTCCCACACGATTTGAATGAACGTCAAATGGAGAATCGCAAAGTCACTTGTGAAATGCTGCTTCAACGCCACGAAAGAAAATCCTTTTTGTATCGAATTGTGACGGGTGACAAAAAATGGATTTATTTTGAAAACCGGAAGCGGAAAAAATCGTGGTTTTCACCTGGCGAAGCCGGTCCTTCAACACCAACGCCAAATCGCTTCGGCAAGAAGACCATGCTTTGTGTCTGGTGTTGGACCAGAGCGGTATTGTGTATTATGAACTCTTGAAGCCCGGCGAAACCGTTAATACACAACGCTATCGCCAACAAATGATTAATTTAAATCACGCATTGATCGAAAGACGACCGGAATAGGCGCGAAGACATGGCAAAGTGATTGTGTTACACGACAATACGCCGTCTCACACAGCAAAACCAGTAAAAGACACCTTGAAATCGCTTGGATGGGACATCCTTCCGCACCCGCCGTACTCCCCAGACCTGGCGCCATCTGACTATCACCTCTTCGCATCAATGGGGCACGCGCTCGCAGAGCAGCACTTCAACAATTTCGAAGACGTTGGAAAATGACTCGACGAATGGTTTGCCACAAAAGACAAGCAGTTTTTCTGGCATGGTATGCATCAATTACCTGAAAGATGAGCGAAATGTGTAGAAGTCGATGGCCAATATTTTGAATAAAACAAAATTAATTTTCCTTGAAAATTATGTGTTTTCTTTACCAAAAAAAAAACGGCAAAAACTTATGCATACACCTGGTATATAGATTATCGCAGTTTTTCCAGAATTCTCACAAGATCGAAGAATGACTGTTGCTTATAGATTTCCAAACCCCACCGATGTGTATCAAATGGGATAGTGAGGTAGTGATAAGAGCCTATAATCCCATAAGGCCTAGGCCTTCATTTTTATTTCTTTTGAACAAAGAGAATAATATTTATGGAGTGGTGCAAAGAAAGGCCATCTTAGAAGATTTAATTTTAGTGACTGCATAAGTGTCTGCATCTTTTTCTCTATTTCACTTGTAAATATGTGTATTATAATAAGATTTTGTTAGCATGTGACTGAAAAAAAAACTGCCTTATTAACCAGCTGAAAGTGCCTTTTGCAAAACCACAGAATTACAATGTAACAAATTTTACCGCTTGTATATCAGAATGACCTTCTTTCTAGGGATAATTATGATACGCACCTTTTTTAGAAATAAGTCAGTTGCAAAATTAGTTGCTTGTATCAATCTCTTACTAATAAGAACTGATTCAGTACTTAATAATTTAGCTAACTTTTGCACAAATTAGAAATCCTTAAGTTTGAAAAGTGTGGCAAAATTACCCGCACCAACCCTATATTTGAATCGAGTTGTAAGTGGAGCCTTCGGCAATCCTGTATTTCTAATGAGGTTAGGTGCTACTATACAATTATTGGTGTTATGAAGATAGAGTACGCTGCAAGAATATGGCTTCCTAATACTCAGAAACTTGATATATCACGTACAATCTAAATTTGGTAACCTTGAAAACATAGCCTTGAAGAAAGAGATATAAAAACAATGGCATTGAGCAGTAACCTCGTATGGCGAAAAATTCAATTTTATAGGGGAAACAAAAAACGTCGATGCAGCCTAGAAAATGAAGTGACATACGAGATTATTAAATATCGCTTTGCGCTGATTTTTTTTTATCAATTTAATCCGTCAGGTGTTGCAGGTACATGAAATAAATGTTTCTCTATCAAAATCCAACAAAATCTTATGTTCGCACTTGGGCGACATGCGAGGTGGAAAAATATTTGGATCTTCCATTCCAGTATTTCCTACAATAAATAGAAAAGGGAAGAGCCAAAGAAAATATTTTTTAATTAACCAGCTTAGAAAATATATGATTAAGATATTTTTTATATGAAAATCGCAACTCACTTTTACAAAATTAACACTTTTAGAAGTATCAAGTGATAAATAGGCGGGTACAGGTCAGAACGTATAACCGTCAGAACGTATAACTCAAAAATACGTCAGAACGTATACAAAATGCGTCAGAACGTATACAAAATGCGACAAATCGTATAAACTATGAAACGTCAAAACGTATAACCGTCAGAACGTATAACTTGAAAAAACGTCAGAACGTATACAAAATGCGACAGAACGTATAAACACTAAAACGTCAAAACGTATAACCGTCAGAACGTATAACTTGAAGAAACGTCAGAACGTATACAAAATGCGACAAATCGTATAAACACTGAAACGTCAAAACGTATAACCGTCAGAACGTATAACTCGAAGAAACGACAGAACGTATACAAAATGCGACAGAACGTATAATGGAAAAAACGTCAGAACGTATAACGTCAGAACGTATAATCTTGGAACAACTAGTAAATGAAGAGTAGGTGGCAACGATGATTGACTGGTAGTGGCACCTAGCGACCGGTGTGCATTCTATCTGCACCACATTGTTGCCAGCTTCAACCTTGGTATAATTCTAAATGCATTTCAATGTATAACACCAAAACGTATTACTGTCAGATCGTATAATAGTCCGAACAATCAAAGCAAAGACGTTAGAACGTATAAACCTAAACGCCGTCATAGCATATAATTCGACAAAAGCCAACAATACGCGTACTTTATGTCTTTGCATTTAAAAAAAATATATATATCCTTATCACTGACATTATGAAAACTTCATGCGCTCATGGGGATCGTAACCAGGATGACAATTCATGCTAGATATTTCATATCTTCTTATTATAATAAATTCTAGATACAATAATACTAGCAAAAGTACCCGCCCGTTGGTGTGGGATGAAGAAAATATATTAGCAACAGTCATTGGGCAATTCACCACTACTCGCTTCCACGTGGCAGGCTCTGACTTCTGCTAAGTCCACCATCTTGAAAAATGGCAGATCGACTGATGCCTTCCACCGATTTTTCCACGATTATCTCGGAAACGGTTCATCATAGGAAGAAATGTCAAAGCAAATAGACAAAACAGGAAACTTTCCTACAAGACTATACTTTGGCTTTTCTTGGGATCTTCTCATACTCGAAAAATGTTAATAAATACTGGGGAATATAATTATATGCCCAAATGAACCATTTTCGCCAGATATACCTCATTTCTACTATAATTAGTTAATTATCTCTTGTTTATTTTATAATAAATTAAATGGAATAGTAGATAAGCTCATTAGCGTAGCTTGAACCCCACCCTGACCAGTGTCAATTTCAGAGAGGGAGCATGGGCGCGTGCCCCTACCCATTAAAGAGAACATTATTTGCTAACAGCATTATTTAAAAAATAATAATTTCAGAAGAAGTTTCGATTTTTTTTTATCAACCTAATGTATTTATAGATATCAATTTTGCGGGATGCCAGTGATATATTTCATGATAAAACTGATGAATATAAGGGAAAATATGATAAATTTATCCCCAATAATTCACTTAGCAGGAACATAGACGAAATGTTCCTGGGCCCTATTTAATGAACCGTCTTGATTTTGCACTTTTCAATTTGCACAAATTTAATAAAAACTAGTAACTCAAACTTTTAAAAGTGAAGTGCGGAAAATATTTTCATATCACACACTTTTGAAAAACTTTTAGAAAAATTCATGAAACACGTTTCTACTCAACTCTTAAATTTCTGCAAACCGAAAAGTGCAAAGTAAAGATCGTTCATGAAATAGGACCGCTTTCACCTTCGTCCCCTCATGTATGATGTTCATGTCATAACGATTTTCTATGTTGCACTTCATGCTTATATCATGCACTTCAATCGCTTATTTGTAATCAGTATCCTCAACATCTCGAATTAACAAGGGACACTAGCGAGAAGTATGCGCCGAAAGCAGAAATTTTTATACCTACTTCAAAATGATCGAAATTGTCAACATTGATAACCCAATGACATTACATTTTAACTTCTATTCACCAAACTACATTTCACATGTATGCATATT
>JAGDQP010006305.1:0-73126 GCA_022664845.1 Lepisma saccharinum | reverse complement strand
CTTTCCCCGACACACTACAAACAAATTACCTGCTTTCTCTTCTATTCAGAACCAGAAAAAAAAAAACATTTTACGAAAGAGCGAAAAATTTCTCACAAAAGACAGAATGAAATCCTGCCCCCCAAAAAATATTGGGAAGAAAATACCCCATGGAAGGTTTTTACCGTTAGGTAGTGAGTTTACAGATTGTATTACCATTTCCATTCTCCACACTCCACAGTCCAGTCCACACCAGTGTGCTCAGATCTATTCTGACAGTTTGAGGCATTTTCCCTTCTTTTTATTTTTTCTTCAAGGAAAACAACATTTTGTGTAGTATTATTTTTATATACGCATATCCTCCTTTATATATAATAAACCAGTTTCTCGATATGAATAATTGGATTGAATTTATTTAAGGGTTTTAGGTCACCTTGGCTAAGGCGGAATCAATGATAATGGGTGAATTTGTGGAATGAAGGAACGGGAGAATCTCGAGAAAACTCACGCACACGATGTTTGTCCACCACAAAACCGACATGGAACGAGCCTGGATCAAACCGAGGATCTCACGCAACAGAGATGAGAGCGCTCTCTACCACTGACTATGAATAACTGTGTCTTCATGTTTGGTTAGCTGAAGCTTCTCAAATAACTTTGTACGCTTCTAAGAACGGTCAGATCTAACATTTTGGGCTCCGAAGTATTACTTTCCAGTGGATCTGCCTAGATTTATTAAACGCAAGACTACGTCCACAAAACGAATGTGCTAACCGAAGACAGAAATGTGTCTTCATTTTTCGGACCTAAATAAAAAATAAAAATAAAAACAGGATTAGAAAAACATACGCTTTTTTCAAGCAAAGAAAACTGGACTAAATGTAAATAATAATAAATTTATCAATGGGAAAATAAAAGCGTGGGTGCTCTTAGATATTATGATAAGATAAGCAGGAGCACCCACGCTTTTATTTTCCGATTGATAAATTTATTATTTTTTTACTTTTTAGTCCATTTTACTTTGCTTAAAAAAGAGTGTTTTTTTTTAAAAAAATCCTTTTTTAATTATTTTTTTTTCGCACGCCAAAATCCTAAAGTGTTCTGCAACCAGTCAAAACCCAGCATCGTTGCTGGCTAGTATTTATTTTAGGATAAAGAAGTCCATATTAAAGAATTATTTTTTTAATTAATTACAGTTAACTGGATTATTCTGTCGTATATCCAATGATTGCATATTGTATTATCATCGAAAGTAAGCAAGTTTACAAAATTTTAAAGTAATCGGATGATGAAAAGTGGGTTAAAAATCAATTACCAGATTTGTACCAGAGATGAAACATGATTACAGAGTAAGTTAATAAACAGCGTGTAAAAAATAAGCCTTGCTAGTAGTGAATACAATCAAGATACTTGCCTTATACAAGAAGACTTTTTTTCTTCAAGAAATTAGAGGCCCGGTAAAGGTGAAAATTGCGCCTATAGATAAGCTCTTTTTCTTCTACTCCACTTCGATGATACTTATACAAATTCATTTTATATTTACGGTGCCTCTGTAGCACAGTTTGTAGAGCGTTACCTTTGCATTCTGAGGTTTTTGGTTCGATACCAGCGGCCGACCATCATAATTGAGGTGTTTCGAGGGATTTTCTTCAGTCATACAGGGTAAATTCCGGGATAGTACCTTCAACTTAGGCTCTGTAGGACTCTTTCCCGCATCTTTTCCCTACCCTGAGTCATAGACACCTAAAGACTGTAACTAAATGCAATCCGTTTGATATAGAGTAATTTCTGAAATCAAGAAATTATCGTAAAGAATTGTGCTCAGACTCTTACATTGGTGAAAGCGGTAGGCAACAGAGGTTATCATAAACCAACCTCATTCAATGCTCCAGTCAGTAACGTGGGGGACTAGAATCAGTAATTGGGAGGCACATAGGTCTGAGCTCCGGTGACGGCTTTCCTGATTGAGGTTTTCCATGATTTGCCTCAGTTGCAACAGGTGAGTGTCGTATTCTACCTGAACTAAAGCACTTGTCGCTACTTTCCGCGTTTGTGCATTTCAGCAGCTCCGTTACGGGAACAGCATGAAATGCTCTGAAATACGTACAGCATGTAGTTTGTCTTGCCATCAACAGATCGTCAGTAGCTCCTTCTTCCTCATATATGGTACCTACTTTATATTCAAGGAATTAATTTAAATCAGAATATTTGCTCTGCTGTTGAATGCGTGTGACGGTGACAGGTGTTGGGTAGAGCTTAAAAGGTGCGGAAACAAACGGTGTCTTGTATTTTTACAAGGTATAAAAAATAAGAACATCCTTCTTCAAAAAACAAAAACTAACAAAAAAAAAAATACTTCCTCCTTAGCAAGCAGTATTCCCGTAATAAATATGAATACAATGTATTCCTCTATTTCGTTACAAGAAAATTGGAAAGGGAGGGAGAGGGAAGTAATTTCCAAGTATGGGGGCAGATGTTTCTTCTTATTAAATAACCAATAACACACTCAGAAAAGGTTCAATGACCTTTTCAATGGTGTACGGTGACATGCAAGCAGCCACCACCCTCCTTGCTTATTTCTTTTCCGACTATACCACTCGCATCTTTTGAAGAGAGAGAGAGAGGGCTCTGGTGTGTGGTGGTTCTAATCATCGAGCAAACGGAAGTGACGCATTTAAAAGGTCAGTCCTTTTACTATGAAACATTACACACATTTTTTAGATTTTCACACGAGAGAGCAAAGAACGGAAAGATTCTTTATACCAGCTGGTGCTCCTTCGTAGCATTTTCGAGGGTGGGGGTGGCGTTGAGGGGTTGGTAGGAGTTTCCGGTAGAAGAAGGCTAAGAGCGATTACTAGTTATAAATTAATTTACTATACATTTTAGTTAACTAAAGTTCTTTACGATTTATTTATTTGATAATAGATGGGGTGTAGACGTTACAGGTAATTACCACCACAAAAGAAAAAAAATTACCTCTCCCTGGTCCGAAATTCACTTGAGAATTTTATCTACAAAGTATCTTGACATTAGCACTATACTCCTAAACAGAACATATCCTTGCGATATACTACCCTGAATGTGTGGAATTATCGTATATTCTGAGAACAACCGCACTAAATTCTACGAACAGGTTGAAGACACTGTTTGTCCTTTGTGGAAATTCTGAAAATATTCCAGGAATATTCCACAAGTCGAAACTTAATAAGGAACCATAAGGATTTTGAGAATTCGATTTCTGAAAATGCCAAATACCATTCAATAACGTATTCAAAACAACCCAGTAAACATATATTTTTATTGGCGAAACCTAAATACTGTGTGAGAAAGAAAGGACGTCAAAGCTAGTAAAATCTTTCTTTTAAACTTCAGGTTGAGCCGCTGGAGGCGCTGCTGTCAACAAAAACCATGAACTAGACCGCTCGAAATGAATTACCATTCAGAGGAGCACCTAAAGAAACCTCCAAACAGAGAGTTTGAGAATATTTAAAACCAGAAGTAAAAGGCAGCCGCGTAAGAAAGCATGCGAACCACTTGTACAGATAATTGTGTGATTTCTTTACGATTTCACAAGTAGCCATTACGATTTTGTAAATTCGATTCTTTAGGTATTCTATCGAATAGTAAGTATACTCTGCTTTATTTCACAGGTTTGCAAGAAAAGTGTCACAACTAAAAAAAAAGGAGTCACAATTTTATAAGTTAAGGGAAAAAAGTAATGTCTTACGCTATATGCAAAATCCGACCAACACTTATGCCATCTACCGGCCACCAATGTAGATACTGTTGACTTGTGGCATTTTTGTCAAAGAAGAAGAATGAAACGAAAATAATAATTAAAAAAAAAAGTTCTGACACTTTTCTTGCAAACGTGCGATTTATGGTCCTCCGATACATTTTTTTTTTCCGGTTTTAGTGTCGGGTTGTTTAAAAACATTTTCAGGAAGCAAATTCACAAATTCATAATGACTCCTTCTGAGAAAGTAAGAGCACCATTATCTGTACAAAATTGTTCACAACCTTTTTAACGCGACCCCATTTTACTTTTGGTTTTAAATATTAGCAGACTGTTTGTTCGTTTACATGCTCTTCCAAATGGTACTATGCATTTCGAGCGATCTAGTTCATATTTTCTTGACTGCAGCCCCCTTTGAGTTACTTTAATTTTGAAATTGACGTATCTATTTCTCAGGCCGCAATAGACTGGAAAGGATGACGGAAGGAGTCGGCCAGGGCCTAAATTGACGGTACAATCCCGTCATTTGCCTAGTGTGACAGAAAAAAAACTCAGTCAGGATGGTCGACTGCTGAATTAAACCCAGGACCCCTCGAATGAATTAATAGTAATAGTATACAAAAGCTCAACGTTGACCTTTCCGCGCGAAAAACAAAAAACAAACAAAAAAAAAACACAGCAACATTGAAACAGGAAATTATTCTGTTTTGACAATCACATTTGGATATCATTTTGACCAGTTCAATCACGTTTTAGACTTTACCCGCAATGGATTAAAATTATCAAGCAGACCTTAAAGGAAGAAATGTTTTTGTTTGAATGTCGTATGAAAAGCAAGTACAGAGATATTACATGTTTTGTAAACGACTGCAAAAATGGCGACCATTAATTAACCAATGGGGATAGAAATAAAAGAATATCCGTTTTGAACTATTCTTATATAAGGAATATAAGTTATTTTTCAAAGAGGTCGAGCAGCCAAGCTGGATGATTTCAGATGAACTGACCCGTACTCTGTATAAGATCGCGAAAACATTTCTGTCTTATCCCAAGTTTCCAACACTGTAGTGTGAGTTTTAAGTATGTTCTTTATAATCACTAGAAGATGTCAAATATCCAATAACACGACGTAGGGCTATTTGAAATATTTAAACGTAATACCTGGTTGGAAACTCTGACAAATCGGTGACATCGTGTTTACACTCCTGATGTCCACCATGTTGCTAGAAACAAATTTATGCAAACGGAATTTTCATTCAATGAGTCGTTTCTGACTTATTAAGAATTATTCATTTCTTCCCATTACTAGGCGTCGACTTTGGGCTCAAAGTTGGAAACGCTGTGTCTCCAAAATGAAGCGGAATTTTCACCCATGTTCATAGGCACTTTTTTTTACTTCTTTCGATGTCAGGAATCACCTCCCAAAAGTAACGTCCTTGATTCTGAATCACCGTGGATGTATTCTTTAGTTAACTTCCGTGAATTTCGAGGTTTCGCCCCCCTGTAGCTCCGTTCCCCCTTGTCTATCGCATTTTAAATTTTGGTATTCCCCATATCTCATCATGCTCTAACAGATGCACTATGATTGATTCGGATTTCAGCGACAACATATCGTGACCCTCCCTTGTGAGATGCCCTCCCTAAAGGCCATAAATACGTAAATTGAACAATGATACATTAAAATATATTAATTGTAAATCCCGTTGACGGTTTTGGGTATTATCTACCGTTGCTTTGCTTTCATTGAAGTCATTATTTTCATCAGATTCTCTGGCCTAGCCGTACAAAAGAAAGGATTTCCCATTCCTCTTAGCAGAAATGATTCATGCAAAACATTGTCGACGACAGCAATTCATCGCTTGCGTTTCCTTCTCCGCCAAAGACGGGTAGAGAGGGGGCGGGGACTAAGTAAGCAAAATTAAGCTGTGGAGGTCATCAAACGGCGACCGTGTGGGGCAGGACACCTTGAAGAATACCAAGAGAAAAAAAAAATTGCGACGGTGTCTGTCTGATATAAATGCGTGTGTCTCTTGTATACACTTCATGACTCATCGACATTTAAAGCTTTATTATTTCAAAGCCAGTCAATGCAAAGAAGTTCTTGTTGTCTTCTTTTTGGTCTTTTATTTCCTCCACTTTGTTTTCTATTTTTCTTTTCTCTTGCTTGCAAGCATTCGCTCATAACATTGCCATTCCTTGTTTTTCTTATACTATTTTACAGTGAGACTCCAAAATATCACGTTAGTTGGCAGCACTAGTGTGTACGTGAATATTTGAGTAGGCTATGGCCGGCTTTTCATACAGGCGTTCGCCGTGTGTTTTTTTTTTTTGATTGGCTGAATAACCAATTGAAACGCGTGTTTAAGTACGTGTTCTGCATGTAACACGAGTTCCTATTGGCTACTCATAGAAATCGCAGCCAAAGCACCCAGCGAGCGCCTGCAAGAAAAGCTGGCCTAAGTCTATTTTATTGACCAGAACACTTTTTGCGCCACCGCCGAAACTATTGGTAGCACCGACATCACAATTTTGCAACAGGTGCTGCCCACTGTACTACATGTTCACCAAGTATCAACTGAATATTTCAGGGCCTATTTTAACTAGAAACATCAAAATATTTGGTAGAAATCTACCGTCCAAAGGCAAAAAAGACTATCTGCACATTCGACCGAAATAGAGTTTTTTTTTTTTTTTTAAATAAAAGGTAGACCCCATGAAGTCAATTTCGGTCAAGTATTGCAGATACGGCTTTCTGCCTTTGGACGGTAGAAATATGCCACGATTTTGCTAACTAGATTTCGATGACTTGCGAACTATATACAGTGCAAGGCGCAAGCACAAACATTTACCAACTGATGTTACAATAACGTACTACAAGTTGACTAAGTATTTAATTGATACTCCATTAAAAATATAATTTTGATATCGAAAAAAAAATGTATAGAAATGCATGATTAGCTTAAACCGGGTCACTTTTGTTGACACGTTCCAAAATTTGACCCGATCGTGTCTCGAATGACGTGACTGACTCGGTAACCTAGTCGTCACCCAAATGACCAGACTATTTCGTGATCAGGTGACCCGATGATCGAATCTTAATCCACTGACCCAATATTGTCCCCATGATCCTATCTTAAACTCGATTTGACCTTGGGTCGTGTTCCTATCACTTGAATCAATCGTTTCATCTGTGATATTCACAATTTCTTTTAGAATAACCTGCGTGGTGAATTATTATTTGCACACTTCCGTTTTTTTTTGTCCTTTCCCGGGATATAAAACTTTTTCCATGCTTTTTACGATTATTAGAAACTTTTAAGAGTCGTATTATTGGTGCTGTGGGGGTAACGCCCCTCCGTTCCCATGACCCCAGTAAGAAACACTGTTCAGACTTCGAGGAAGGAATAAAATACCCTGCATTGGCCTCTGGCCTATGGGTGATGGGTTCAGACTTCAGACCGGATCCCATGGGTAGACCCGGTCCAAAACTTGTGGTAACCTGTTTCAGCAAGGCACTATAAGAACATTTCCCGTGTTCAACTATGAGGAGAACACATGCAAAGGCTATGAATACGATTCCTTGAATCATAAAGGCCTACTAGAGGCCTTGCTCTTAGAAATAAACCGATGGATTAGAAAGTTAACGCGAATTGAAAAAAGAAAAAAAAAATATTTTCAGATCTATTGTTTCGAAGGCTAAATATGGATATCCCAGAAACTGTAATCAAAGGAGGGACACTGTTGATGGATTCATGTGTAACATTCACTGATAATCGTCACTTTGCCTTCTTCTACAATAACATGTGGGAGAAGAAAGGAAAGTGATGCAACACACGGGAAGTACTACAAGACACTGTGTAACGAAGAAAGCAAATTATATGTTGTTTGGCGGAAATGGACCTGCCGGTCTGTTGATTGCTTTAAAACAGAGAAGCACAGTGGCGCCTCTATCAATCATTCCACTGAACTAATTTATTTTCTTTTTTTGGAGGAAGGCAGGGGCGGACATTCGCCTGAAAGATCCACCTACACAATATAACAAAAACAATGGAAAATAATAAAATGTTTCATGCGATTAGAAAATTTCTTGGTAAAATTAAGGATATATTTCAAGGAATTCTCAAAACAAAATGTTTCCAAGTGGAACAAGTGTGTTGAGAATAGGAGTACGAATTGACAACAGAATCTTTTCTCTTTTCTGTTTTTAATTGTTAAGATTATGAAATTGCCATCTTGCAAATATCAACACATTTATTTATTTAGCAGGGCTTCTCAGTAGGCGGCCCGCGGACTACATCCGGAGCGCAAGGACTTTTCTATTGGCTCATCACTAAAACAATTACAAGTCAGAAAATCGGAGGATATATATAGTTCGTGTCATGGCCACGAGGGGGGGGGGAGCGCTTCATCATCCAAAGTCCGGTAGGTGGCATTGCCTTAGCTTCAAAAAATCAGGACGATATTTTCATAATCCTATCAAATAGTTCAGTTTTTCCTCTTGTCTCTCAGTTTTTCTTTTTTAAAAAATGGGAAAGCAATCACCCCGCAGACGCGGCACATATTATTTTCAACTAGTTTTAAATCCTTCAGTCTCTGACGTTAGGGCCCATGACCGGTAACGAAATGCAGTAGACCTCCTTCCAGTTCTAGGTTCATGTTTGCCCTCTCTGCCACGTCTGGAAACATGCTGAACACTCTTCTAGCCTTAGATGTTTCATTCCAGAATCTTTGCCACTCACTGGTCAGTACTTCTTGAATTTCTCCCTTACTTTCTGCTGCCTGATGTAAGATGTCCATAATTTTATCTCTTCCTCCTTTCTTTAACCAGTACGCGGCTCCCATCCCTTTAATTTGAAGATGCATGGGCATGGTCGCGGTCGCCACCTGGAGTGCCTCCACCGGAGTGGTTTTATAGGCTCCTGTAAGACGGAGTAAGATTTGTCTTTGAGATCTGTTGATAATTTATATTTATCTTATATCATCCATCCGATGGCACCAGACGCTGGCGGCATATCCAACAATGGAGCGAATTATGACATCGTGCTACATTCGTATGATATTGATTGGTATTCTATAGTCGTTGGTAGCGATATTTACAATTTTATGTGATATTTTAATAGATTTATTTTTTATTGTAGTCACATGGGATCTGAAATTTAACTTTTCATCGAGTAGCACACCTAGATATTTTATCTCTTTTTCTCTATTAATTGTTTTCCCTTCGATCTTCATTATTGGTCCCCTATTGAAATTCAGTTTACCCTTAAATAGTCTATTCCAAAACAGCGCAATGGACGCGCAAGGGATTCCCCAAATAAAGTAGGGGATTCCTAGGAATTTTCTGAAGTAAAGATAGGTCAAAATAAACATGAATGAAACATCCTTCCACGAAATAACAATACTTCGTTTGCGGTAAGCCGATATCTCTATCAGATTTCCTTGGAGGAAAGATTAAAAAAAAAAAATAGATGCGTGGCTGCATAACAAACAGGAGTTAATTACATATATTTCAAAGAACGTTTGGGGTGCTTTTATCAGTAAAAGAGGCAGTCATTGCCCTGTCCGCTGCCAGTGATTATGTTTATCATCTGGACGCCATTAAGTTTCGTGCGTATTTCGACCCACATGTACTCCAGCGAATGTCTGGGAATATCTCACTTTCTTTGGGGAATGAATACCTTGCCCACGCATTGCATAATTTTGGAATGTGCATTTTTAGAAAGAGCAGGTTTGAAGTCGCTGAGAATAGCATGCCGCTTCAGTTCTACTGTTAATCGTATTGGAAAGAAGCTCTGAAGTTTATTTCCCCACTCATTCGGCACTCCATAGCCGAAACCAAACATTTGGGCATCATCGATGGTTTGTGCAGTTCCGAGTTCTGTAGACCTCTGAGAGGAGTCTTGATTAGTGCGCGGGGTGAAATGAGAAGTGCACAAGCAATCAGCGAGGACTCACGCTTTTACTACCTACATCGCATTGGCTGTTAGAAGTATCTTCCCAGCCATGACTCCTCCCTCGCGGTTACAGAACTCTGAACTAGATAGTACTTGTTTTCTTATTTTGATGTCAGCAATCTCGTAAAGTGGTTTTGTCGAGTGTTATTTTGTAACGCTCTGTAGAGAATAAGAGTGTGAAAGATAGAAATATAGGGAACGAAGGAGGAGGAGAAAGAAAGGGAGAAATATAGATGGAAAAGGGTTAGGAAGAGAGAAGAGCGGAGAGAGGAATAAATGATATGAGAAGAATATAGAGAGAATATTTACCTTGGGTGTTATTGTTATTCTACGATAGTTGCGTCAATTCCTCCCAATTGTTTAGTACAAAATGTTTAGCAGCCTATATAGTGGCCTTCCTTACATGAACTCTGGTTTTTCCTTTGGAAATAGAAAGATTTTCCGAAAGCTTAGTAAATGAACATGCGTATGATTTCCCTCTGCTATTCAGGAAATTATCCACCTCCCATAGTTACGCTTCCAATCTCTAAGGAGTCTTATTACACCAGACTCTATTTTTGGCTTCCACGCAAATGCTTTTGTTTTGAGAGGAGAGAGCTTTCGCAAATCACTTGAGTGGCGTCTTCAATACATGCATTTTGCGTGTGCTTGTGCGTTCTAGAACAATATGGAGTTATTCTTTCAGTGGCGCCATTATGACTAGACGTAATTTTCCATACAGCACGTGTTTCTCCCCTAAAATCATATGTTATATACTTCTATCCTTCCATTAGCACCTCAGTGTTGAAATGTTTAGCTTCTAAGAGTACAAATCCCTGTGCGTGCCCCAATACAGATATCTGCGAAGATAAAATGTATATTGTACCACGGCAAATACACGAATTATACTTTATTAAGTAAATTATCTTACAGTATGGTTAGAAAATTAATACAAAGGCGTTCCGTCTATTCATCACCCTAAGAAATCTGACCTTCCCATCTTTGCCTTGGTCGTCGCGCTTTGTCATTTTCATCCTAGTCTTCGCGAAAAGAATGTACATGTGACAGTACGGTTACGAGGTTTCTAGAATGCACAGGTGTTGAACCTCACGAGGTCGGACCTCACGAGGTCCAACTTCAACCTTATTTGACCTCTCCCTCGAAACATTAGGTCAAGGTTGAAGTCCCATCACTAGGTCGAGGTTGAAGTTCGATCGCGAGGTCGGGGTTGAAATTTCATCACGAGGTTGAGGTTCAGTGAGGTCGATATTGAAGTAGGATCGTGAGGTCGGGTCCATATGAACACCTTTGCGTAGAATATCAAATGGGACAGGTCACGACAGTGAAGTCATGGAAACCGTCTGAAATATGTTATTCAATGTTTAGCATATACGTATACGTATATACGTATGCGTATTCATTAACGTATACGTATACGTATTCATTAACGTATACGTATACGTACGAGCATATACGTATTCATCAACAAATTGTTCAGTCCTGTTTCTCTTTTCTGTTTTAACATTAAAACTCGTAATATTTTACTCCAGTTTTAACACTTCCTATTAATACTGCATCGCCGTTAACCAAGTCCTGAAATTCCTGACAACTATTATAAAAATCTTGAATTTCTGATTTTATCAGAGTTGCTGTACATTTATTTCTATCACAACTCCATTTGTTTATTAATAATAATAATAATAATAATAAACACTATTAACAAAAGCATTTAAACCAGGAAAGCTCAAAATATAAAATATAAAATATCAACGTAAGTATATTTGGAAGCAGCATCTAACTTAACTTTTAAAGGAACAATGTACCCATTTTGAGTTCGCATGATAGTTTTGATTATTTCATCCAGTAGCAAGAAGAAAATCCTTCTTAAAAAATCATCCAAATTAATAACTGAACAAATCTCAGTGAATTTCAAAGCATGAATCATTTCTTTAAAGCAAGAAAATTTAGTGAATTATCTTTCAATGAAAAGCCCCCTCCTGGTTTCTTAAAAGTATTAGCACCACGGAAGTCAATTTTTAGACTTCAGTGATGTTGATGGAAGCATGTAACATATCAGCTAACACGAATGGAAGCATGTCAGCTACTAAGGAAGTATAATTGCACACAATCGAGTGAAGTGAAGAGACGGTAAATGCATAGTTGTAATCACGACAGAAGTTAAATGTTTAAATACGAGGGGAAAAAGTTGTTAGAACGGGACAGCATTTCTCACCTGAAAACATTGGAAATCCCGTAAAATACGGAACACCTAGCAACCCCACGTAACACCGATACCTGTGTGTTACCACGGGAACAATAGACTATGGCTGACCCAAACAGCCATCGAGTGTTCAACAGTCCTTAAATTATTGGAAGGTCATAACAAGGAAGATGAGAGTTTATAGTATCGCTAGGTTGCATATGCGAAAATAGATTGGACTAAGAGCGATGATTGCATGGTAGTGGCACCTAGTGACCGGAGTGCATCAGCTTTTTCGCTTTCTACTCTCAAAAGATGGCAGTAGAGTCTACCGAGTCAACAACCGTTCCTTTTGGATTTATAGCATTTGTCTTTGGGAAATGAAAAAAGGAAATTGTTCTTTCATCACTTTCAATATTTCGACATTAGGAAGCAGTACAAAATCGAGCAATGTGTTGACATAAATGATGTTTGTTAGTGGATTGTACTGTAGAATATATAGTAAATTCAAATAATCTAAATGTCGCTCCAACAACTTCAAGGAACCACAAACCCAAAGAGCAGTGGTTTTTCAACTCTCCTATTACTAACGCTATTGGTCACTGCAGTGTTGTCAGGTTCCCCTCAAAATACTAAAAATTTTCCCGATTTTTGTAAGAATTTCCCGGATTCTAAGTTTTCTTTAAAAATTAATGAAAATTTAATAAGATATGCGAAAAAGATGCAACAAAATTTCCCGATTTTTATTGTTTTTTCCCTTTGACCTTTTTTTTTGACCCAGATTTTCCAGTTTTCAGCTAATTTTCCCTCCACCTGACAACACTGGGTCACTGGTGTGAGGGGTAAACACTTCCTGCGGACGTGGCCTCTTGCTTTCCGAATAGGAACGAAGTTCGCCGAAGTTCTTTGTCATCGGATAGCCACGTTGTATTCTTGTTCAATTAACAATGTTTAAAATCCGAGCAAGTTTTAGTACGCATCCCGTTTCTAAGATGGCACGACTATAGTTCGATACTGTTGCCATCTATAGTTTATACGTTAAACTCGCCACTGTTGATCCTATACACTCTATGATTCTTAGTCATAATTGTCAATGAGTTTGCTATCTCTTCCACGATACTCGTCTGTTTGGACGAGTTCTGTGTGGTCGCGATAGTAACGCAAGGAAATTCACGGAATGGCCTAGCAGCTAATCCATTGGGCCTCCTTCTCTTCGTATGACGACTAGCCCTATCACGTTACTAAGAGTAAAAACTTGTAAGGACAACTCTTACGCCCATTTTATGCACTGGCGCTCTTACGCGCGTAATGGCAGAAGCGCAAACAGATCATTCTCTAAAACAATAACTCCAAAATGAGTGCTATTTGTAACCGCGTTGACGTTTTCTGCTGTCGCGTACTGTAAGACACGCATTCGTGTTTTAGAGAACGCGAGAAGCAAAATAATGGAGGTGTTTATAAACTCGAAGGTGGCATACTATTCGAAGGTAATTCGATAATATTCGAAGGTGGCATACTAATGGTTAGTTCTGCCATGTAATGTTAAAGATGGCTGCTTTATGTAAAAGTCACATTCTGGAGGACAATAAAGGGAAAATAGCGGCTAGGGCCTTAGTCTAGGTACCACACTGACATTGCTGTTGGTCTTACAATTTGAATCCACAAACATGTTACATGTCCATTTATCTTGCTGATATATTTACTCCTCTTTTTTTTAGCGTATATTGAGACAATCTTTAGCCCTGTCGCACACTAGGAGGTTCAGCCGCCGCGATTCAACCGCGCGACCAAATCGCAGTGCATTTTTGTGTAAGTGATTTGGTCGCTTGATTTATGCTACACATGTTCCATGTTCATTTCGCTGTCAGTGTTGGCAGAAACAAGATGGTTAGTACCACACAAATGCTATGCATAGTATTCGTTACAAGAAAAAGGAGGTTCCGAAGACGAAGAAGCAAATGGGTTCATCCTTTACACAAGAAGAGATTAACACTTAGGGAATTTAATTATTTGTGCGGCGAGTTAAGAAATAACCCAGATTTAAAAAAAAAAAACTACTACCGGATGTCAATGGATTCTTTTGATGAACTCCTGGTTCTGGTGAGGGATGAACTGCAAGGTTGTGATACAAAGATGCGTCAATCAATAAGTCCAGAAGAAAGGCTTACAGTTACACTCAGGTAAGTTTATTTCATTTTTCTTTTGCTCTACCTCAGATAAAGGAGAATCGTTAACCATTCGTGTGGATGTCGACAAGAGTACAGACGTTGGATATGATGTTGAAGGTGGAGGAATTGTGGTGCTGGGACTACATTCATCGTACGTTTGCACTTCTTTCAGTGCATTGAGCACTCTCATCCTAAATTCTATTTTCTGAATGTCGTTTAATTTTTAACACTCGGGACCAGAGAATATGCGGTGTCCTCGTCAGCTTTCCTTTCGTGGTCACGTTCTAAAATAGATAGATTCTTATTTTCGAATGTTACCCCTCATTTACGTTTCCTTTGAGTTTGCGTTTCTGTTGATCGATGAGTGGCCGAAACATCTAGTTCAAGGAAGTCATTTTCTTTGACACTCGGTATTGATCAAACTGTGGGAAGTATTTCTAAATCATTTTTTTTAAAACAACGATAAATTATAGGCTTATGCTTGATTCTTTTTCTTTCTTCCTTGCTAAGTTTCTCATTATGTCGTGATAGAAAGGAACTGGCAATGGAAACAAATGTCAACCCTGTTCAAAATCGCCTAGTGTGCGGTACTTCTTAAGAATACATGGATGTCTTTTTTGCTCCTTCCCCAAATCGCCGTCGGAATCACAGACTTTTCATTTCTCTCGGCGGGTAAATCCTGTCGCTGCGACCAAATTGCCAAGTATGTGCAGCTTCATAAGAAAGCATGGGTTAATTTTTACTGCGGTTGAACCGCCTAGTGTGCAGCAGGGCTTAGGAAACAGTAAAGGTATATAAAAATTCCACGAAAGCAGTAAACAAGCGAAAGACACTCAGAACAGCATGCACTTCCTTGTGTGTACGTTAGTTCAATTCGTGTTATGTGTGTTGGGATACCGTCTCCTAAATTTTCTACACAAACATTTTTCTTCGAAATGTTTTGGTTGAATCGTCAACGCCATACGGGCACCATTGGAACTATATAAAATATCACTGATGCGGAAAATTATAGTGTAGCGAAAATTACGACTCTACACCTTATTATGTTTTTGCTTACTTTTTTGGTAAATATCACATATCCTCGACGTCTTCTTCTTTGTTTAAAAGTATGTATGTACGTGTGTTTGTCGAGTGAAACTTATCACCTCGTTGTGATTTCGTCTTCTCAGAATTTTTGATCGTAAAGTGCGGTTATTCCCTTTCTGCTACTGTTGTTTTGTAATGGGCCATCAGTAGCAACGCTTTGTAAGTTTTAAAGTGTGTTAATTTTCCGAAAAAGAAAAAAAAATCTTCGTTAGTTTTCTTCTTGAAGTGAAATTATAGGGAGAGAAGAATCAGAAATAAAGATCCACCAAAAACTAAGGCTTGACTGAATGAATTCCTAAACAAACTAAGGACGAAACCTACAGCTTTTTGGTACCCAACTAGGTTTACCAAATGTTCTGATGTTACCGGACATGTCCAGTTTTTTTAAAACCTTTCTAGTGATGTCAGTTCGGCATTTGATTTTTTTTTTTTTTTTACTGAGCTAGACGTTATTACACATAGGCTTTGCATTACTTGTATTATTTAGCCGGCCGGGTAGCCGTGCGGTCTGAGGCGTTAGTCCAACAGCTCGAAAGTTCCTGATTCGAGTCCTGGCAGGGGCATGGGTGTGGATTTTAACTGGTTGTAAATGGGCGAATCGTGACGGGGCGAAGTTAAAAGTTACTAGACTGGCCCATATAAAATCAAGGTTACCAAAGTTTTACTTGTGTTATTCTCGGTAAACTCAATGGTCACGACTCACGAGTGGTAGTTTGTCGCTATTTAATAACTGCTAGAGTGCGTAGCTGTTACTACTACTCTCTATATATCGCAATATAATTATTTTTGTTTCAGTTCGATAAGATAAAGCAGTTGCTGTTTTCCATTTCTGCTCATGCATTACATGACATGCCTTTTTTCGTGGCCACGTGGTGTTAATGTGAATTTGTTAGAATTAGAACTATTCTAATTAAATCATCAAGATGTCTTTGCAGCCAGGGAAGAGCAATATCGATAGTTTTTTTTTAAAAAGGTATCCTTGTTTACAAGTGAACGCAATGAAAGTAAAAGAAGGTGTACAGTGCGCGATACTTACGTTAATATAGGGTACAAATGTGTAAGAGACTTAGAAAGCCACGTAAATTGCAAAAAAAAAAAAAAAAAAAAAAGTAAATATTTTTGGAAGAAACGCATTGTCTTTTATCTCTCCAAACCTTTCACCACTACCCCAGTAGCAGACATACGTTGAAAATAGGTTAGTACCGAAACGTTATTTGAACGTTGTTGTACCGAAATGTCCGCCTGTTCAACGGTTTATTCGTAGTTGAATAATGGTTGAGAAGAAACACGTTGAAATCAAGAAGCGGACGATGAAGAAATGGGTTTAGTTGGCCAAAACAGAGCATGGTTGCCGTCTACTGGTATACACATTAAGTTGCATGTAGTCCGTTGCTTTCATCATGGCATACAGCACGCATGGAAAAGATTCCAACCCGTCTCAGTAGCAGGTAATAAATCTTTGATATTTGTCCCGCTGTAATTAAGACCGTTGTCCAACTTTGATGAGAATGATGGCGTTACCTGTTACACCGGCGCCTTGCTATGCCGGAGGTTTTGTTTTCGCTTTATGCGTTTGGTGCATCAGGAACCCAACGAGAAACGTTCAAGAAATTACCAAAAACGAATTGCCTTTTTATTGTAATTTTAGATATTTTCCTTTGTTTTTTGAAGGTATTGTCAGTTAAACACAGATGTGTCATTATGTCCCAATGAAATGTAAGTATTGCATAAAGACAGTATTACAGTTCAATATATATAAGTAAGCTACTGCTACACAAGTTAAAAATAGGTAACTTTGAGCTTGTTTTGTGTTCACTGAAGATTTTCATGATTTGATCTGTAAAATGAAATACTTTTTGTTTTTAATTCTTTATTACCTCGAATACACTCCATACGAGAAATCTAAAGTGTTATAACTTATGATTTGAGATTGTATATTAGTTGTTTCCTATCACCCACGCTAGAGTCGCTAGTATCGGGTCCTCTAAGGTATTCGCTGGAACTTCTTAGTTTTCATACTTAATTTTTATTCGGTAGCGCTAGTGCAGTCTTCCGACTTACGTAATCGCGTAATGGGAAGTTCACTGTTCTCGTGAATACACACCTGTCATAGGGGTACCCAGGGCCGAATTTATGCCCGGGCCTAGGGGCGCAACATTCTCAGGGGTGCACTTTACAAGGAAAAATTTGAATTTGCTATTTAAAGCGCGAGACGGAAACAATATTTAGAACAAAAAAAAAAAAAACATTAAGAGAGAGCGCCAAACACTGTCACCTTTGAACCGCCTGACCCCCTCGTAAATAACTGACTTCAGGTAATTTTAAGTTAGGACAACAAGATTAGAGCTTGTATTAGGCACATTATTTATTCCTATTTTTGCCTTTGTACACATCAACAATTATTATTACTCTTTTTCTTGAGTTCACAATGGTTCGTGGTGTCCTCAAATCTTCCAACGTTAATTCATTTTGCGATCTCATACAATAATGAAATTTTGCACAGTGACCTAACTCCGGTGACAACACAATATTTCGTTGCTATTTTCATATTTCTATAAATTTATATAATTTAAAAGCATATATGCACAGTCCGACAAGTAAGTAAGGAGACTGATTTTATTCTGACAAAACAGAGAATGCAAAATAGAAACCAATATGTGAGTTCGAGAGAGTAATCCTTCATCTACGACCTGGCAACACCGCATGGTCCCGCGTGAAGCACAACGGGAAATATGACGTCAGTACCAGCAGTAAGTGAAAGGCCTTTGTCACGCCAGCGTCATGGAGCAGAGGGCGAATATCAAGTTCTGTTTCAAACTCGGGAAAAGTGGCACAGAAACTGTTGAGTTGATGCGGAGAGTGTATGGTGATACTTGTTTGTCTCGTGCACAGATATTTAGATGGTATGAACGTTTTACAAGTGGTGTGGAATCGATTGACGATGAACCTCGGCCGGGTCGTCCAATTTCTGTTCGTAACGAGGAACTGATTGAAAAGTTTCCGTGAACGTGTGCAAGAAGATCGTTGTGTGACTGTGAGAATGATGGAAGGTGACTTTGGTGTTAACAGGGAGACAATTCATAAGATCTTAGTGGAAGATTTAGGCAAGAAGAAGGTCGCAGCGCGGTTTGTGCCACACTCATTATCTGATGAACAGAAACAAGCGCGTGTTGATTACGCCCGTGACATCATTGCAACTGACCGTAGGAAGAAAAATTTCCTTCTGTCCATTGCTGCAGAAGACGAATGTTGGTGTTTTCGTTATGATCCAGCTACTAAACGTCAGAGTGCCGAATGGAAGTCTGCAGATTCTCCAAAAGGAAAGAAACTTCGTCTCCAAAAGTCAAAAGTGAAGACAATGCTCATTTGTTTGTACGACAGTAAGGGTATCATTCATCATGAATTTGTACCAGAAGGTCACACAGTTAATGCTCAGTTTTATTTAGGTGTTTTGGAGCGTTTGTTGAAGAGAATACGTCGTGTTCGGCCTGAATACTCAACCCCAGGTAGCTGGTTCCTTTTCCATGACAACGCTCCAGCTCACCGAGCAGTACTTGTTGCGGAATATTTGGCCACAAAACAAGTGTGTGTGCCGAATCACCCCCCCTACTCACCAGATATGTCCCCCTGTGACTATTTCCTGTTCCCTAAGCTGAAGTTGCCATTGAAAGGACGACTTTTCGACAGGGTTGAAGACATCCAAGCAGCTGTGACAGCGGCAATACGGGCCATACCACAAACTCATTGTCAGAAGTCATTCCACTCCTGAGTTGCAGAAGTCATTCCACTCCTTGTTTCATCGTGCCACTCGTTGTATTGATGCAGGAGGGATGTACTTCGAATAATAAACAGGTATTATTCAATTACTTTTGTTTGTTTCGTCAGAATAAAATTAGTCTCATTACTTAATTGTCGGACTGTGTATACATTGGGCGTTTGACTGATTGCAGAACACGTTAGGATTTGGGTAAAAAAAATATAAAATAATTTTTTAAAGACACTTTTCGTAAACAATTTGTACTAAAAAGTAAAAAATAGTTTTGTTTATGCATGACTTTAAAAAGAAAAACGTGGGGCGTGCCAACTGAAGAATTTATAAAGTGACTGTATATGAGAGAGCGCCACGTGCTTTTCTTTTTAGTCATGTATAAACAGATTTTTTTTACTTTTAGTAGAAATTGTTTAAGAAAATGTATGTCTTTAAATAACTTTTTTATTTTTTTTTAGTCTATGTCACATACAGGGCATCGCTTTCATTTATACCTCTGCTAATGGGCAAGAGATACTTTGTGTTAAGCATCTATGAAAGCGGAATTTTCGCTAACTTTTGTATATGAGGAAAACTAATGCATCTTTTCAGGTCCGCAATGGACCGTTCGTTCGAATCCTGCTGCCAATTGTCCTAACTGACATTTCCCTTTAGTTTCCTTCAGTTTCACCAGACAAATGTCAGAATGGCACCTTAATTAAGATACTGGCCGCTACCCTCCCGTACCCTATCCTGGTCTGATCCAAAGATGGATTTAAAGACCTTACAAATTAAAAAAAGTACCTTAACGTGTCTTTTATGACAGAAGAACCGTTTTCTCCCTAACTTGACTTTATATCTTCAGGAGATAAATATTCCCAGAGATTGTGTTTAAAATTCAAAGAGCTGCCCACGTATTCAACGTAGCTAATGAGTTTGTAATGTCGCTTTTGTCCATTCCTAGATATTTTTTTAACTTTGAACTTGCTAGTTCTTAGGGGCGACGTATTGACAGGTGGACCGATATACTGACTAACAGATACCGGTACATACCAGGGTTCAATTCTGTAAATCTACGTTTCTTTTTTCCTACATAAAGAGAAGTAGCAAAGAGGGTGAATCAATAAATGCTAAATAGCGAGGAGAAGATATGATGAGTTTACCATTCTTTAATTTACTTTAAAGTGTTTTTGTATCTCCTTATATGATATAAGTGCCTTATTTTTTTTTGTACTGCAATTGTAATTTTCAGATTCTTTAAACTTTATAAATACTGTATATTTAGAAAACTTTAAAGTTTTATATTGTAATTGTTATTTTTTTTAATTTTTCCTCTAGAATATTTTATAAACGTATTTAGGAAATTTTAGTGTTTTAAATTGTCATTTGAATTGTTAATTATTAGAGGTTTTAGATTTTTTCTTCTTAAAAACTTTATAAAGATATTTAGAAAATTTTAGAGTTTGTAATTGTTAAAATTGTAAATCTGTCACGAAACTGCAATGTGTCATTTGTGATGTTGGAAAAAGCAGAATCCAAAAACGGCTGAAGCTAGGATTCTTCTTAAAGTTGCATAAAAGCCGTGAACGAAATGTAATAACAATATTGTAAATAATATGAAAAATAGTTTGTATTACCTTCTTGTTCAGTGTAATTAACATATTTTCAACAAGTAGCTTATGACTTTAATTTAAGCTCCTGACTCAATCCTGAAGACAATTTTCTGCAACTGTACCGCTGGTTGTGGGGTACGGTGCGGATGTCGTAAGGCTGGTAGAAAATGCACTTCACTCTGGCAATTGTGAGGGAATTGCACAAATTCCCCTCCACCAGAAGACGAAGAGCTTGATGAGGATGTACCTGAAGAACCGGAACTTTGAACAGATCAGTTTTCAAGGTAAAACATTAATTACAAATTGAATGTTAAGTAATTACTGTTCACATTATAAAGATTGTTATTATTGTGATATAGGTAATATCGTGATAGTTCCTCTTTCTTTTTTCTTGCCAACACGTGTGTTTCTGCCTAGCACCATTTTGCTCGCTGACTATACAAAACACGTACGAAACAGGCAGCTTCTCCCGGGCGAGGTTATTTCGTGATACGACAAACACAACTATCACGATATTACCTAATATCACGATAATACCAACTTTCATCCTATTTGAACGTTTCTAATGCATGACAATGTCGGTCATTAACTTAGATTTACGTAATTTTCAAGTAAATTGCTTCAAATATAATAATATATATTTTAAAAAACTGATTTTTTTTTACATACCAATATTTTGTCCACTGTATAACTTTGACAATATTAATCCTACGACAAAACTGAAGAGGGCCTTTCTTGTTGGAAATTTTGTCTACTTTAATTTTGTAGATAGACTAAATTTCGCTAGGATTGTTAGTTACGGAGATATATGCGAAAAACCCACAAAAGCCACCTATAAGCAGCCCCCACCCCACGATTACGTCCCACCCTCCAGGATTTTTAGTATGTTGTACTGTAGGTACCAACGAACAACTAGGCCAAATTTCAAAACTCCGAGATTTTCCCCCCTCGATTTGTCTAATTTGACGGCTATAATATATACAAATAAATGCTCGCCGTTGCGTTTTTAAAACTATTTGTTTATGGAAGCTCAAATTTGTGGTGATAACATCGTGTGGTGCAGAAAGAACTTTTTCACGTTACAAACGGTTTTCGTTAACTGACAATTGACATTTCTTTCTATTTGAAAATCGGAAAATGCAAAGTGCTCTACACTGTGATGTCAGGAAGAGGTGCTGGCCTTGTAATTGGAAGGACCCAGGTTCCATGGAAATTGGGTTGTATCTGGAAATCTTTAAATAAATAATACTACATGCTTGTAAGTAGCAGTAACAGTTCATTCTTGTTTCAGTTTTTCATGTAACGTATCTGCAGACACTATAAAGCAGTATTTGCAATATAGGGTCTATTCCAAAACTACCAAATTTGATGTAGGCGCTACTTTCGGTTTTTACTTAATTAATAGCATTGTCTTTCGTATAACACTAATTGCAGTGCGTAGCGTATTATTTTGTGTAATTAGTAGTTTTTAAATGTGGATTGTCACTTTTTGTTCATATTAAACATATTTTGTACATTTTTGAACACATAAGTAATAATGATAAAAATTAAGTACATGAGTATCCGGGCCCTGATTTAATAAACTATATTCTGATTTTTATTATGTGTTATTGTCAAATAAACAACATTATTAAGTTAAAATGACAACTAGCACTTGATATATAGAAAACTCAATTCTATCAGAAGAAAATTATATAATTGTGCATGCACAGCTGCTCATAAGATAAGATAAAATTAATTGTATGGGCGGTAACAGCACTATGGCTTACGCCCGTCCCGATACGGTGAAGCCCCTTATCTTAGTCATGTGAAAACTTAGCTGTTTATGAATTAAAATAATAAAAGCATATCAAAGATGAAGAAGTAAAAGGTCTTCACCAATAGTCTAGTGGTGTAAATGGCCAGTAGAGCGAATAAAACATACGAAAGGTGTATAGAGTCTTTCTTATCAAAAAGTAAAACGAGGAAGGCTGTAAAT
This sequence comes from Lepisma saccharinum, assembly GCA_022664845.1. NCBI lineage: Eukaryota > Metazoa > Arthropoda > Insecta > Zygentoma > Lepismatidae > Lepisma > Lepisma saccharinum. The sequence continues at coordinate 50,685 of JAGDQP010006305.1, read as the reverse complement.
GGGCCTTCACAAGATAAAAAAAAACACTATAAAACTTAACAGCTAAGGGGCATAATCAGATAAAACAGACGGAAATCATAAAACTCTGGAAAACAAGTAAGAATATTACCTTTTGAGTTTAGGTTTATATCTCGGTTTCTCTTTCCTTCCCACGAGATTAAAATCCATATCCATCAGGTGGTCCTCAATCATGTCGGTAGTCAAAGGTTCGATAGTATGTGCAGACTCTTCCTGAGCTAATTGAGCAGACAAAACGTTCGTCAGAGTCTTAATGCTTGTAGCGAGAGGCGATGTTCGAACTAATTTGGAGACTTTATAGGGACTAAAAGTAGTCTTAACCCGTGAAGTCCTAGAGCTCTGCACAGGTGTTTTCTGTCCCTGACTCTGCGTCGGCATATTGCGAGGAGTCTCCGATCCTTTGGGCGGCTTCGGAGGGTCGTCTTGCACATCAGACTCTGTTTGTGTTGATACATTAACTGTCTGGGTACCAACCGAGACAGTTTTAACTGCTAGTCTGGCTACAACATGTGAAAACGTACCAGAGGGAAGGGTGCGCTGAGAGTCTCTTAATCGACGTTTAGCATCACCAGCAGATATTTTCTCTATCACCATCAGCTCTCGAATTCGTTTTTCCTCTTTAAATACCGGACAGTCACGCGACCAGGCCGTGTGATCACCCTTGCAGTTAACACACTCAGGTTTCAGTGATGTGCAAGGATCCGCACCATGGCTACTGGTACCGCATATTGCACATACAACAGAGGTCGCCTTACACGACGTGCTGGTGTGTCCATAGTGCTGACATTTAAAACAGCGGAGCGGACTCGGTATATAAGGACGGACAGGTAAGCAATAGAAAGCTGCCTTCACGTCCCTCGGAAGCTGTGGGGTGGCAAACGTCAAAATTAGCGAGCTCGTGGGTTTGAGTTCGCCACTCTTTCTTGTTTTAATGCGTCGAACATTGACGACACCTTGGCTGGCAAGTTCATTCTTAATCTCCTCTTCAGGGACATCTTGCAAATCCCAACAAGAAATTACGCCCTGAGCAAAGTTCAGTTGACGGTGTGGTTCAACTTGAACTTGAAACTGACCTAGCGACTTCAATTTCAGGAGATTAGTTGTTTGTTTATCGCTAGACGTCTCCACTAAGAGTGTGCCGTTGCGAAGCTTTTTAACACTTTTGAGGTCGCCGGCAACATGAGCTAGTTGCCTTTGTATGATGAAAGGGGATAAGCCCTTCAAACCACCTGGATGCACAGCTGCTCATAATTTACACAAAAATATTAAACACATTTATAAATAAATAAATTTATAAATATACAGTATCATGTTAATATACTGTAGAATCCCATTGAAGCATATACTAAGGGATTTACTTCCTTACATAAATGACCTCTATATAGTAACATGTTGAAAATGCAGCGATACGCCAGTCACTGCAGCGACCGAAAATCGAATCCGGACCCCCAGTTGCATGCCAGGTGGCTGATGTCCTATCATTAAATTATCGTCCCAACAACTTTGCATATTTGATATTCCTCTGACCTCAGCTGAACCATTCAATCTTTGCCGATATATAATGCCAAGTCACTCCCCTCTATGTGAAGATTTTAATTGAGGAATACTTCTGAAATTCCAGGTCAGAGGAATATACAATTTGTAGGAGAAATCACTTGTTGCGGCGACAGTTCAATGGCAGATAACCGCTGGCACCCAACGTGCAACTGGAGGACCCGGTCGCTCCTTTGACCTACTTTTCTTTCTGCATTTTTATTAACCAATAGTTTGTTTTACAAAATCTGTATGGAAACAGAAACTGAAAGCTGAGCTTATAGTATACTTCACACATTCATTTGCTCAGTTTCCCGTGCCAATTACAAAAAAAATAAAAAAATAAAATAAAATCGGTAGATGTTCTCGTAGGTAGATCAAGGGGTCCCTTTTTTAGTTTCTTTCCGAATAAAATGTACTTTGTTTTAGTTGTTGATAGTTTAAGCTTCTTGCTAGAGCACCAATCGTCCAGAGCACGCAGTATTGCCCCCGCCCGTTCTTCAGTCTGATTTCTTGAATTGCCCGATGTAACGATTGCAACATCGTCCGCAAATGCAACCACACCACACACATCTGCTCGCTCAGCTAATTCCTCAAGGCAAGGTTGGATTGCTACATCCCACAGAAGCGGTCCCAAGACAGACCCCTGCGGGCATCCCCTTTCCGGTGTTATAAGAACGTTTTCACCCGTGCCTTCCACCACCACTTTCCTTTCGCTAAAGTAATCTCGTATTATCTCCCATATCTCTTGTGGTGTACCTAAGTCCTTCAAGTTACAGAGTACTGCCGGTGGCCACATACTATCGAACGCACCCTCAATATCCACAAACATAAGGAGCACATACTTTTTTTTTTTTTCAGAATTCTCCTCTGTCACAACATCTAAAAGTCTATGAATTGCATCTTCTGTAGATCTTTGAGGACGAAATCCATACTGCAACATACCGTCATCTATATACCTTTTTTGTTGAATTCTAGTATACAGTACTTTCTCGAATATCTTACCGAAAGTTTTCAAGAGACTTATAGGTCTATACGAACCCACGAGCTAGGGATCTCTATCATGTTCCTTACTAAGGACTATAAGTTTTGCCCACTTCCAAGGCGTTGGAAATTTCTTTTGTTTTATACATAAATTGTACAATCTCCTTAGATATGGAGTCAATTCCTCCTTCAAGTTTTTAACCACCTCGTTGGATATATTATCCAAATCCAGGAGCCTTTTTATTCTTTATTTTCTTAATTATTGCATTAACATCTTCATTCGTGACATCTGCTGATGTTTCTTCCATTACTTGTGGTATTTTGGCTATTCGCCTGGTATTACTGTGAAATGGAGAGTCTTCTTCTTGATTATCTTTTAGGAAGAGTTTCTCACATAACGTTAGTATTGTCTCTCGCCATGAATTTGTTAGCTGCCCATTTACTTTTTGTACTGTTGACATCATTGGATAATTAACTTTATCCATGACCAACCTATATGGGACTCCCCACTGGTCCTGGCAGATATTCGCTTCTAGATATTTCTCCCAAGTAAACTTTTTATATTTAAGTATTTCATCATGATACTTTATTCGTAATTCACGGTATTTAATTAGTCTTCTACCCCTTGTTACTGCATCTTCTGAACTCTGATAGCTCTTCCCAGCGGCTCTAGTTTGTCTTCTTAGTCTGTCCAAGTAGTTGTTCCAGTAGGGGTTCCTGAATTTTGATTGGGTACTCTTAACAGGTGTCGCCTGTCGGAGGACCGTTTCGATTTCTTTCTCTATATTTGAAACCAGTATATCCAAATCTTCATCTTTATTAATTTCAATTTTGGGAAGTTTTAATATTCTTTTTACTTGTTGCCAATCTGTTTTAAATAAGTTTAATTTTGATTGCTGATTATTTGATTGATCTAAAGTTTGATACAATATTGAAGGTAATAATGTTATGGTCACTCGTTGATATCTTGTCATGTACTTTCCAACTTTGTAACCTGCCTTACATACTAGTTGTCGTCAATGTCAAGTCGATAAAGGACGAGCCTCTGGGCCCCACAAATGTTGGTATTACACTGGTGTTATGGATGGTTAGACCCAATTGTTCTACAAGATCTTCCAAATATTCTCCTCTGGTATCTAGTTGTGGCGCCCCCCATAGGGGAGATTTCGCATTACTATCCATACACACTACCACATCAGGCAGAGGGCATCCCTGGATTGCTTCTCTCAGCTTCTGAAGATGAAATTCAATATCCATACTGTATTGAAAATATGCATTAGTTAACCAAAATGAGATATCACCCTGTCTAATTTCGATACACGTTTGCCAATTATTATAGAACTGATGTATCTGTATAGCTTGAATATTATTGTTCAGTACTGCTATTGCTGTCCTGGATTCTTCTCCACCCAGAGCCACCTTACAGGCCATTGGAACTGATCGCAACTTCCATCTAAAGAGGTAAGGCTCCTGCAGGGTAATTACAGTGTATATCAACTTGATAATCTTCAGAGATTTTCCTAATTTCCTCTGTTGCCAATTTAGAGTGCTGAGAATTATTCTACAAAATCTTAATTGTCGAATCATGAAGCATATCGGGTATGCACCAAAGCATCCACGCCCGATTTCAAAGGGTTAAAGTAGGTCCTGCCGTGCGCTCCAACAAACTGCTTGTAAACATTATCTAGTCTCCATGATATTCCTCGTCTCTCAAAAACTTTATCCACCAGATCTTTTCCTCCCTGGGGAATATCATGGGACCGGAGCACAACTGCATCTACCTCTTCCAACATAGGAAAAGTGATTAATCTACCCTTTTCATGATATTCTCTCACTATTTGGCGAAGCGCTGTAGTCAGCATTTGAGCGTCCTCCAGGATTGCAAGCCTATAAACGTTATTTGTTCTTTTGTAAATCTGTTCAGTTAAGAAATCATTACCGCTTGTAGAATTTCCGTTTTCATTCTTCTGTTCAGCTTCATTTGAAGTTGCGTCCTCAGTTACTTTTAGCTGATATTCACTAACAGTATCTATTTTCTGATCACCCATAACAGGAGTTTCTTTAATATCATATGGTTCTTGGGTAGCATTTCCCTTGTCCATTATTCTTTCTTCGTTTACGTGTTTCTCTTCTTCGGGTTTATGGAAGTTCTCACTAGTTTCCGAATTTTCCTCTTTATGGAAAAACCAATTATACCAATCCTTCATTGACATGATTTTCAGTTTATAATGTTTGACCTTTTAACAGTATGCTTCACACAGCAGACACAAACATTATTTTTTTCCTCAGTCACACAGGCAAATGCTTGAAATGGTTCCATTCAGTTAGGTACTGCCCGATTCTTCGTCTTCGCCACATCCTTTACCCAACCCTATCCCGGACTAAGCCAAAGATGCCTAAGGCCACAAATAATAATTCACAAATGATTCACAAATGGCCAGTAGAAAATGTCAACTTTCTCACTTACGAACTTTACTTTGTGACAGTTCTCAATTTGTAGAATGATGCAATTACTGGAACTGAACAAGCGTGAAAAGGTTGATTTTGTAACATCTCATAGAAACCGATAAATAATGACATGAACTCTTAATAAGTTTAATTTTTTTTTGCTAGTATTGTTAGTGGGTGACAAATTACTTGAGAATCAGGGAGCAATTCCCACTTTTCCTTTTACGCTTTTCAATGCGCAATTTCTGTATCCTATTTTCACTAGTCGAATGGTCGGAAAACGTGGGGGCAACTCTTCCCCTCGCCGCTCATGCGTGTCCCATTCTGGAATTCTGCTCACGTCTTTACGAATAAAAGACCATTCCGAAAGATTCACAAAAATCAGAGGTGACGTCATTTTGCTATTCAAAGTCAAATGGTCAAAGTTCAAGGTCAAATTTCAGTTTCTCAGGGAGGATTAATACACGTGATGCAGAAATTAATACACGTAATGGTATAATAAATTACTATAGGTATAAAGTTATCAATCAAAGTTTTTAAGGGAAGTGTCAAATGGTTTGTAATACTGCAGTCTAGCTACTTCTGCCATAGAGCACTGGAAATGCTTCAAAATGCTACGTTTTGCGTTCCTATAGCCATAAAAGGTACTGAAATGCGTGTGAAAATTCTTATGTGATTTAATAGCTATTGTTTAGTGTGCAATGCAGTTCAAATAACGTGATTTTCATTGTTTTTCTGGTGCATAGAGTACCGAATCAGCTGCAGGCATTATATATGTGAAAGGATATGATGTTAATAAATCTTTGCACTCATATCCCCCTCCCCGTGATTTTGATATCCCGTTAAGATATACACTCTGCGCATTCGAATTTATATTGAACACTACCGTATATTATAGAAGTAGACCTAATGCAGATGGAATGACAACGTCAAGCCAGAGCTGGCTGTGCAAGTTTATAAGTGAGTTAGGTAATCAGTCGCACGAACTTATTTTTATACAAGGGTTAAGACAGCTGACCCTCCCTATGCACCTTTTCGGCGCATAGGAATTACACAAAAGCTATGTAAGTTATTGTTTTTGTATTTTGCTGCATTTTAGTACCTATCATGGCTATGGGAACGTAAAACGTAATATTTTGAGGCATTTCCAGTGTTCTACGGTGGGAATAGTTAAAGTGCAGTAAAACCAACTGGCCCTCATAGCTATAAATAGAAGTCAGTATATAGCGATTTGTATACTTTTGACGTGCTGTGTTGTTATGTCACGTATCTTATTAACTCAGGAATATAGTAAAAGCAACACATATGACCAAGAACTTATCAGCGATGCCTGGACAAATTTTTCAACGTTCTTTGTATGAATTGTCTCAAACATATCTTTATTGAAGTACAGAAGTAAAGCTACGACATTTTCATTACCGCTGAAACCTAGTAGACTCTCTTGGTACAATAGAATGTGATATTGAGACAAACGAAATTAATTTTGCCTCAAGATTCATTGTTATCAATATTTTAATTTTTCTCAACTAAAAAAAAATCTATTTTCACAAAGATCTGTACCATAATTACCATAACTTGACATTTCAGAACTATAAGCTCTAGCAGTTTCATAATTATCCCATCGCATCCAAAACTGTACCGTGTAAAACACTATAAAATATTGTATGATTTATCGTACGAAAAATCTCGTACTATGGATTGTATACATTCTATGATACGAGAGATCATACGAGAAATTGTATCGTCTAAAGCGGCCTTAAGACTAGTGGTTGTTGGTAAGTTTTCAACATAGTATTTGTTCTGGCAGAACTCTCGTACAAATATTTTATCCCAGGTTGGGGTGATATTCGGAATGAACAACCAGGAATGAAATGCTCACCCACCAGGGAAAATCCCCGGCATCCCCCTTGCCAAATCAAACACTGATTCTTAATCTTAGAAAAAATATAAATTATTTATTTATTGTCTGCAGACAGCACGCAACTACAAAGGCTACCTCTTATACGCTACTATTTCCTATTGTCCTCGTCTGTTGACAATACAACTAAATTTTCCAATTAGAGATTTATGAACTAAAAGGTTCCTTGGCATTCGCAATCGTGCATCTTATCAGCAGTTCTTTTATCCTTTTGTACCAACAATTTTGAAACCACATCTGAAATTCTACTTAAAACTACTGCAGTTTATAAAGTTTTATCTTAATCCGCATCTTTCAAAGCCTTAAAAGAAAAAAAAATGGTGTGAAAAATTTAATAACCTTGATTTCACTTTCGTGCGTTACTAGTATCACCTTGCACATAAAAGTATGAGAATTCGTGTATTTTTCTATGCATCTCAAAACATATTGCTTGCACATGTGCACGTAAAACTCACGACCCATGGTGCTTTTTATTGCATGCGGCATGCAGTTGCGAAGTTGTCGAAGCTTGTCATTTTCAGTTACTCTAGCGAGACGTCCTTTGTAAACTCTCATTTCATGACTTAACGAGTACACTTTTGATGTTAAAGTGACTATTATTTTTACCATTTGTAACACAGAGTAATAAAAAATTCATCTGATTTGCAAATTACAACGCTCCGACAAACTTTTTCCTTATTCATTTGCAGCAATTCGTGTACATCTTTATATATAAACATAATGCTTTCTTTCTACTTTAAGAGAAGCAATAAAAGTTGAGACGCAGAAAATATGTACTAATTTGAAGCTTTTAAAAAATAAAATAAGTGAATATTACGCTCTTTCTGTCTACGTAGCATTCTTGCACTTATATAATTACGCACATTCACCGCCCGTTGGAGCCACTGTGTTAACAGAGACGCGTCTGCGTTTTATTGTCTTTGCTACGTATTTCACGTTGACTACAAAACACGTTTTATGTTTATTCGCAATGACCTCTACCAAAAAGCCATGGATGTAAATACGGTAACGGATCTACTGCTATTGACGCCCAAACATGTGCGCGTACCAAGAATACCTGGCAGCTGTAATCGATTAAAATTACGTATATAAATCCCTCGATTTTTTCCTAAGCACCACGCTTTCACACCCAAGCATAGACAAACCAATCAGACACGCAACGTCATCCCAACCATCCAGGCAAGATTAATCGAAAACGCGTCAAGGTGACCCAGGTTAATTGTATTGGACCAGTTAATCCGTTACCGTATTTATATCCATACCTAAAAGCGGTACTGGACTTCTGTCATTTAAAATTTCATGAATATATATAGCCACGGAGTAAAGAGGAACTTTGTGCACTAAAGCAATATGGATCAGATTTTCCGTTCTCAGTCTTTTACGCTTGATACTGCTGTGCGGCCCATTTTTTTTATGTCTTAATTCTTGCAAAAAACATACATTTGCAGTATTTTCTACTATATGCAGATTACGGTATAATATTATATGAATAACTCAGAAATTAAGACTTATATATAAAGGCCTCACAGCGATAAGAAGTGTATAAAACTGAGTTAGAATTGAAGATTTTGTCCACACTGATTTAGAGTGGAAGTGGGCAAACAAGTTTAAATATTTGCTTTGGGGTCTGCCTTTCAACACTAAGCAGTCACTCCAGTATCGTTACATAGAGCATATGTTCATACCTTTTAAAATAATAGAAGTTCAAAGATGTTTGACGTCTCTTCTTCACTCTTTTCTGGCGATACCAATATCTTGATGAGGTCACCAATCTGGAGAATTTGTACTATATATAACAAATTCTGTACAGTTCACAATGATCTGAACATATGCTTTATGTCGCCTAAAGAATTTAGAGATGCAGTTGTCAATAAACTCTGTACAACTACTTTGTAAAGCTCAACACTATAATTAGGCCATTCATTGCCTGTTGTGTTGTCACTAAATAAATAAATTAATATATAACTGTATTTAAACCTTTATATTACCGGTACTTGAAGAAATAAAAAATAAGTAGAAAACATTATTCCACAAAGGAATGCAACTTAAATAATGGTGCATGATGTCGTTCTGTCTGCGCATTATACTACTTGCTTGAAGAAGTATCATAGTTACTCAAAGTTAAACACGAAAACGTTTATTTTCACATCAAAAAGCTATTGTCATTATCCATTGAGCTTTACTTAACGGTACTGGAGTGGCCGATCAGTATTTTAAGTCCATCGCAAGAGGAAATATTTAATCTTGTTTGTCCATTTTCGGTCCAAAATGGACTAGCTTTCCAGTCCTACCCCAAATTCTCACTCTTGTTATTGGTGTGTGGCCCGTTTTTTTTAATTGTCTTAGTTATTGGATTATACACAAACTGGACTACGTATGTAATAGTTCATCAGGTAAATAATGCTTACATTATTTACAGGAATCCAGAAATAAATAAACTGGCACAGCGACAACAAACGTGAAAAAGTTGTTAGAACTTAAGGTTTTCTCTACTTTGGATCAAACTGGGAGTAAACGAAGTGTTCCGTCTTGTGTGTAACTTAAGATAGCCTATTAACTTGATTTCTAGTGCACTCAAGAGTTCCGATATGGTAAATTAGAGCTCATTGTTATTATCAGTCAGACATATTATATACGCAAAAAGTTTATTGTTATTATAAGTTCCTTGATGAGTAAGATATACATTTAAAATATTGACTTTCTTCTTCTTCTTCCATGGCGCTACAGCCCAAATCGGGCCTTGGCCTTCCCAAGTAGGTGCCTCCAATTTTCCCTGTTCTTCGCCCCTTCTTTCCAGTTACGCACCCCTATCATGTTTACTGAGTCTTCCTTCACTCCGTCTTCCTATCTTTTCTTCGGCCTTCCTTTTGGTCTGTCTTTGTATAATCGACCTGTTAATAACTTCTTTGGTATTCTCTCCTCGCTCATCCTGATTACGTGTCCAGCCCACTGCAGTCTCCTTAGTTTTATATCTGTTATGACATTTGGATTCTGGTATAAGTTGTACAGTTCTGCGTTGTGTCTAATTCTCCACTGTCCGTTGTCCATAACTAGTCCGTATATTTTTCTTAGAATCTTTCTTTCAAATGTGTTAAGTCTCTCTTCATCTTTCTGGGTGATAGACCATACTTCACACCCATACATTAGTACTGGTTTTATCACTGATTGGTATAATTTTATTTTAGTGTTCCTGTGTACATCCTTATTTTTCATCACTGGGAGCAGACTATAGTATACTTTGTTGGCCTGATTTATTCTTCTTTGAATTTCCTTGGATTCGTCGTTTGTGTCTGTTATTAACGTGCCTAAATATGTGAATTCCTCCACGTTTTCCAGCTTATAATTTTCTATTTCCAGGTTTTCCTTTAACTTGTGGCTTCCGTATTTATTTCCTTGCCGCGTCTGGACCATTGTCTTGGTTTTATCTGTATTTATCTTTAACCCTACCGCGCTCGCTGCTCTGTCTAATTCTTTGTACAGTTCCGTTACCGAGTTTATCGTTCGTCCTAGAATATTTAGATCATCCGCATAGCCTAGTATTTGTGTGGATTTGTACATGATAGTTGATCTGGTATCTATAGATATTTTTCTTATAATATACTCCAACGCTATGTTAAAAAGAATAGGTGCTAGTCCATCGCCCTGTTTTAGACCCTGTTCTACTGGGAACGGATCTGTAAGTTCATTCTGTATCTTGACCTGTGCTGTTGTTTCCAGTAGTGTCATTCTTACAAGTTTGATCATTTTCCTTGGTATTCCTAGTTCCTGCATAGCCCTAAGCAGAGCTGGTCTGTTTATACTATCATAAGCTTGCCTGAAGTCGACAAATATCTGATAGACATCTATGTTATATTCCCAACATTTTTCCAGAATGGCTTTGAGGGTATATATTTGGTCTGTTGTTGATCTGTTCTTTCTAAATCCTGCTTGATACTCTCCTACTATTCTTTCGGCCTGTTCCTTAAGTCTTCTACTTAATACGTTTGTAAATACTTTGTATGCTGTTGTTAATAGGGAGATTCCTCTGTAATTATTGCAGTTCTGCTTGTCCCCTTTCTTGTATATAGGACAGATTAGGCTGACTCTCCAATCTTTCGGCATCTCTTCTTTCTTCCATATTTCTATAATTAATTTATGTAGGTTCTTGATCAGTTCACTGCCTCCACTTTTGATCATTTCTGATGTGATTCCATCAATGCCTGGCGTTTTGCGCGCTCTCAGTTTCTTTATGGCCTCTTTTACCTCCTCTTGTGTTGGCACATCTTCATCTTCTTCTGTTCTTCCTGCATCAAGATTATCTTCTCGATTTTCCTCTTCATTTGCTTCTGGTTCTGGGTTAAGTAGTTCACTAAAGTATTCCTGCCATCTGCTCTTTATGTCTGTCTTGCTTCCTAGCAAATTGCCATCTTTATCCTTGCATATGTCAGTTCTCGGTTTAAATCCCTGCCTTATTTCTTTTACTTCTTTGTATGCTTTGTGCACATTGCCCTCACTGAATTCTTCTTCCATTCTTTTATATTTATCATTTAACATCTGCCGTTTCTTCCTTCTACATGTTTTGTCTGCTATTCTTCGCAGTTCCACGTATTTTGCTCTTTTCTGTCTTGTGCTTCTATTAATGTATTCTCGGTAGGCTTCGTTTTTCTTTTGCAGTAGTTCTCTACATTCATCATCAAACCATTCTATCTTGTCTGTTTTAGGTGCATATCCTAGCTTGCTTATAGATGTTTCTAGCATGATGTTTTTGAGCAAGTTCCATTTACCCTCTACATTCCCTTCTTCTATTTCCTTTTCCTTCTCCTGGAGTCTCTTCGTTATTTCGTTTTGATAATCTACTACCACTTCTGTTTGGCTTAGTTTTTGTACATCAAACTTTTTAGTTCTTTGTTTTCCCTCCTCTTTACGAGCTGCCAATCTGCATCTGTAAGTAACTTTAACCAAGTAGTGGTCTGAGTCACTGTTAGCTCCTCTATAGGTTCTAACATCCATTATATTTGATGCTCCCCTTTTTTCAATCATAACGTGATCTATTTGGTTGTTCGTATTCCCGTCTGGTGATTTCCATTTGTTTGTGAATGTCTTTATGTGGGAAACTTGTGGAGCTAATCCTCATGTTTTTACTCAGTGCAAAATCTATTACCCTTAGCCCATTATTATTGCTAACGTTGTGCAAACTATGTTTTCCTATTACGTCTGAGAACCGTTCTTCCTTTCCAATTTTCGCATTTGCATCTCCTATTACCATCTTTATGTCATTAGTGGGCAGTGAATCGTATATCTCTTCTAGTTCTGTGTAGAACGCATCTTTGACTGTCTCATCTTTGTCTTCTGTAGGTGCATGGATATTTATAATCGAGAGGTTGAAGAATTTTGTTTTCAATCTTAGTACTGCTGTTCGTTCGTTGTGTGCTGTAAATCCCATAATTGAACCCTTAAGTTTCTTGTCTATTATAAAGGCTACTCCTTCTTCATGTATTCCTGCATCCTTTCCACTGCATAGTATGGTGTGTGTCTGTGTGTCCATAATACCTTTCCCATGCCATTTTGTTTCCTGTATTGCTGCTACTTCTATTTGATATTTTGATAACTCTTGCTGTAAGTTTTGAAGTGCGCCCGTTTTGTTTAGCGTTCTTACATTCCATGTTCCTATCGTTATGTCCTTAAGTCGTTGCCGTGTCCGATCACCATCAATCCTACCAATCCGAGGCTCTTCTTGGGATTTCGTGACAATGGTTGCTTTACAGAAGTAGGTTGTTAGCCCGCTGTCCGACCCCCGCTGCGTTGGAGGACCTCGGATTTTCTGTCGGGGTTTACTCCCTTAGCCTACCGTTTCTGGTTTTAAGGCGCCAGAAGCTCGCCTTCACCCTCTCTCGTTCGTGAGACCAGGAGGCACGCGGCTTTGCAGCCTTCGTGGACATGAGAGTAGGATTTGTTTGGCAGAGCTGATCTTGTTGCAGTTAACTTGTCAAGATTTGTAGTGCCCCATAGTAGACATCTGAGTCACCCTTGACGTTCAATGCCAAACCTTTGCCCCCCAAAATATTGACTTTAACTGTCAATAATTTCTAGATCCCTAGGTTATCGTACACCGCTGTTTTATACGTTAATTATTGGAATCTCTATTATTTGAATTAGGAATATACCCACATATAACATCCAGCATTATATTGAATTTGTAGGGTAATTAATAAATATTGTCGAAGTTACGAAATTATGGAATTCAGTCCGGTCGATTTTAAGGTTTAATAAATATTTTATACTAGCTAGACAGTCAGCATTTGGACACGGTGAAACATTTCTAATTATAACGAATTCGACCACAGTATTAAAACCAGAAATAAGGTATTCGCTTATTTTTTGCGTATTGTCCCTACACACAGTTTCGTTACAATTTTCCATGTGCTTTCTGCACTTTTGATGTACACTTATTAGCACTTTTGATATTTCGTGATCAAATGTTTGGAGGGGTCTGTGCCCCACCCACCCGTTGTTTCCAGGAAAATACGAAACACGTATTCCCTTATTTTATGTCTAGTATACCTGTGCACAATTTCATTCACTTCGGTCCACTTCTTCTCGCCTTTCGGGCGGCCACTTTCACAATTTTGGGTGGGGTCTTTTACCCCCTAAAACCGTTTTTCCGCAGAAACAAAAAAAAACACATATTCGTTTATTTCATGTGTAGTATCTACCTGCCAAATTTGATCAAAATCGGAGATTTACACTTGGGTAGTGTTCCTTGTTAGATAAAGGACCTTGCAGCTATAGTCTCCATTCAATTCTCCCATAAAGTGATCGCTGAAGATGTCATTCGTACGGTTTCCCCTAGATACCTGTACACCCCAAAAATGTAAATGAAATGAAATAAACAGAAATAAGATTTTTTGGTATATCTTTTCTTCTATTGGAGCATGAATCGATCATAGATATTAATTGAAACTTGGTAATCGAGCCTTACTAGTAAAAATAAGAAACCCCACCGCTTATGAGTAACCATCACGCTTTGAACTTCTCCCAAATCGGAAATAATTGTACGTAGGGTCGCTTACTCGTGATGTTGACAGAAGATGCAATTCGGCAAAGCTAAGCTCTGAAATTTCGAAGGAAATTGCTGTAACTGGAAAAAGCACTGAGAGTAAGTTTATTTTTAAAATAAATGTATCTTGATTGCTGTTTCTGGTCTATGTCTAGAAAAGAGAGGATCATTCGGGAATATGTTTATCACACATGACTGTAAGAGAAGGATAGCAAACATTTTTACTAATCTTAGCTACCAGTTGGAACAGAAAGCTGGTGAATTTCGTTATCAATTTCTAGGAATAGACAAAAGCACAGACTTGAAGAAGCCGGTTCAATTACTTATTTTTAATCTCAAGGTATAGATAAAAACTTCAAAATCACCCAGAACCCAACAGCTCCATGAAAGGCCAAACCAGTGAATTAGTTTGTGTGTGAATGATAAGTTGGAAATTAGGTTTGCAAATTTTTAGGCAATTCGCGTTGATGGTGCTCCGGCAATGTACGGGCAAAGATTTTGGAGCAGTTTCTCTTAATAAGATATTTGTCGAAGGAAATATAATAAAACATCATTCCATAATACATGATGCTTATATATTTGCAGGTTCTCTGTAGTAATGTTCTGTGAAGTTTGATGATGATCACGTTAGTTCCCATTGTTAATTATCACCGTTCCAGGGGACTGAAACAGAAAATTTCGAGCTTTCCTTGAGGAGGTAGACACCGGGTGTAGCTACCAACTTGTCCATACGGAATTGAGGTGGTCGGTCCTTCAGCGTTTTGTTGTTTTAAAAGCGGAAATCTCAAAATTCCTAGGACAAGAACGAAGAGATTTCCTGCGCTTAAAGATGAGACCTGCAATCATAACCTTTACTTCTTTTATGACCTTTCAAATCATCAAAGAAAGTCAACTTCCGGGAAAAGATTCCAAATATTCGGAGCAGTTAAAGCTGTCAAAATGTGACTGAAGCTTTTCAGAAAGCAGGTATTTAAAGGTGACATTTGTTACTTTTCCACCTGTGCAAAGTAATATCCCGCAGCACAAGTACATCGAACTAGGAGGAAAATATTCCAAGAAATTGATGATCTGCTGGTAGAATCATCTTGTCTAAAGAAGCAGACATTCAAATGAAGATGGTTGAGGATCCATTTTTAGTGGATCCCGAAGATTTGCCACTCCAATTCCAGTTGAATATTGTTGATATTCAGTGTGTTATTTACTACAAAAATAAGCACCAAGAAAGCAGTCTGCAGGACTTCCATAAAAGTCTCTACAGTGATAAAAGTACAAGGATCTCACTGAAGTTGCCATGAAGGCATTCAGCATTTTGCGTTGTGCTTATTATCTGTAAACAAACTTTCTCTATTATGAGCAGGAACAAAAACATGCAACGATCTTGTCACAATAATTGACCAATTGGAAATTGGAAGACGTACTAATATGACCCCACAATACAATAAGTTTGTTGTTCAAAGAGGTACTTCTCATTAAACTTGTGAGAGAGTGTGATTCAAAGGAAATTAAGTAATTTGAATGAAAGTGTTCCAAGCATCATTTTGGAACAAATTATAAAAGAAAGTGGAATAATTATGCTTGAAATTAGAATGAAAAATAATAATAATAAAGTAGCAGTTACAGTTGTTGTTATGGTGGTGGTGTTTGAGGATGATGATGGTGATGATATTTTACTCTTGTGGCTCGCAATTTATTTTCTTTTAAAGCAGTTTGACCCGTTCAATTTCAGAAGTTATGCAGGCCTGCATTAACAATTCTGGTAATAACACGGAAACTTGAGCTGAACAGTAAGAAGTGTACAAAACACTCATTTACACATTTTGACTTACTAGAGACAAATGGCACAAAATATTTTTCATCACGAGTTAACTTAATTCACTACGAGTCATAGAAAAATAATTATTCGTAGTGACTACCCATCCTCACCTCGTTATTCATGTTACCTGGTGTCAATCAAGTAGAACTAGGAATGAAGCAATAATTCAAACGCAGAAACATTCTAGCATTATTTCATTCGTACTTCGGCTGATCTAACGCCAGATGGCATGACAGAGAAGAATAGAATGAATTTCAGTTATAAAATTTTTATGTATGACTCGTAGATTTGATATGCACCTCGTCTTAACGGTGTAGATTAGCCCCGCCATCTTGGTATGACCTTTCCTTTGATTTACATGGGAATTGTTTTACTCATTTTGTGCCTCTCAGAAGTGGAATATTCAAGTTCTGCTTTCACGTAATTTTCCTTTGTGGTTCTTTTGACTCTCGTAGAGTTTTGGTTTGTGAAGTTTCTTCAAATATATGAGTATAATGTATTATTAACAGTTTACCATATAAATCACAATATGTCAACCGGAAATTATACTGTTCGCGTGTGAAAATATTGTATTTCTAGAAAACAGTAGGAGTCAAGGAAAAAAAAAACACTAGGCGAAAAGAAATTAAACATTATGCTCCGGAGAGACATAAGACGAGTAAAAGAATTCCCATGTAAATCAATGGAAATGTCATACCAAGATGGCGGGGGTTCTTTACACGGCTAAGAACACATCTGAAAACGTGATGCATCATCTCCCTTTATCTATAGAAGTAGTAGAAAAACACGTCATGTAATGTACGTAGATGTTAATTTTACCCTTAGTTTCTCTTTTTGTTCGTTTTGCCCTACGACAGATTAAGAAGCAAGTGGACGACAGCCTCATCCGCTAATGCCTTCTTTACATTACTAGCATCTTACCATAGTTAATGTTAACCCGAGTTCATTTTAGTAATGTAAATGGTAGTTACCGTTAACCCGGGTTTCAAATTTAACTAACGTCAACTTACGACGATTACCTTGTAACGTTAGTAAAAAAGCGACAGTTTAAACACAAGTTAGTCATTAGGCGCGGCTCACTTCGTGAGTTTATTTCTTTCTTTATCGAAATACGGAGTATCCTAATGGTGGGTATCACTTTTAAAGTATAAAAGAATGATGACAGAACTAATTTACAAAATGTGACGCTGCAATCAATTCATTTGTGTTCATTTTTTATAATTTAATCCTCTTCCATGTAACAAACAGATTCTTTACTGTACGGAAACCTCTACCGGTTGTTTTTACAGACAGTGGTAGTACAAGCATGATAACCAAGTTAAGTTCGGTAGTCTGAACGCAAGTTACTTTTACCATCGTAAAATTTTAGTAATCTAAAGAAGACATTACTTTCCATGTTCCTTCTTCCACGTCCGTCTCGCAAGAGTAAATAATCCTGGAAGGAAACGTCAGCACAGGAAGTGAGTGAACTTATTGAGTAATATCTTGATTTTTTGAATGTTGTTGTGTTAAACAATTTTAAGGAATCCACGTGAACATGACAAAATGTCTTACCTGACTATTTAACCCCTTTTCGCTCGCTCGACGTTGAATGCCAGTGAAGCATGTATAAAATGTTCTGGAAAGCCAGTCGTCCTTTGTCGCCAACTCCCCATATTTTGTATCAACTTCTTAGATGCTGCTTGCAGCTCCCTATTCTCACATCCGTCAATATTGTACGTCTTCCATTTCTTCTTTCTTGGATCTTGTCCTTCACCTTTTTCTCTCAAGGCAGAACCTTTATTCTTATCATCATTCTCGTCTAGTGTTGTAAATAGAAAAATATACCGGGATTTTCTCTAAAACTTCCGTATTTTAGAGAAAAAAAAAACCCTTCCCTTTTTAAAATTTCTTTTCTTTTTTAAAGGCAGCAATTTGTAATACTCCTAATGTCTCTCTGAGTAAGAATTACTTTTATATAGGCAATTAAGAAGAAATAAAACATCAATTAAACCCTAAATACTGTAAGATTACAAATAGTTTTTTGGTATATGTGGTATTCCGGGTTGCTCAGTGTTCAGTGTTGCCTAGGTATTTCTCGCGTACTGTTGCGCTGGTATTTCTCGCGTCTCGCAACTTGTTTCAACTTTCAAGAAATTTACTTTTTATATTAAACTGGCGCCCGAACATAGGGTTAACGTTTTAGTTGTGGGAAGAAGCCACTCAAAATGTGCTATGTACCACGAGTAGGTTACGCCACTACTCCTCACCCTATCAGCACAAACGGTTGGCCCAACTGCGTATTATTGTGAAAACGCTTGGTTAATCACTGATTTGTCTCGATAAAACTGAGCCAACTTTGGACCAACTGCAGAAAATAGTTGGCAAAACAGTTGTATTTTACAACAGAATATTAATTATGTCCCGACTCCACATAATGGTTGGCAATTCAGTTATAATGCTAGTATTCACCCAACTATTCATATGTGCCGTGCGCAAATTTTTTCACGCCCGAAAATACACAATTGCAGACAAACAAGTATATCAGGACGTCATGTTTGGTGTTTGTATCGCCTATGATAAGAAAGACAATCGCACCTGATTTTCTAACCTACGTCTATGAATTGTATAATTAATTTTTCAGTGTGTATAAAGAAAACATATTTAACTTGACTTCTTCTAACTTATGTCATTGAGCAGAGCTTTTTTCGAAAGCAGAAACGAAGGAAATGTACAGTTCTTTCAAAAAAAAAGTTTAGGTGGTAGGGATTCGAACCAAGGTCCATTAGCACATGCGTTCTCCACTATGCCATTCAGGCAGTTGTTCAAGGATTTTAAAATGATATTTATTGCTTCAACAGTATGTTAACAGCTTGCACTGTACACCGTAATACAGATATGTATATTCAGGGGTGGAAAAATATGCGTGCCCTACAACAGTCATTTGTTATCTTCCTGAGCCTTTCTGATACAACCGTGACCTTTGGTATCTTACGATCTGGGAGAGAAATGTACGAGTGATGGTGAATGTTGGTGTGTATTATATAGTTTCTGGCAATGTATCATTAGTTTATAGTGATATTTAATGCATTTATATATTTTGTAAGTGAAATCATGGCGATAAATCGACTGTTCATTTTTGTGAAGCTGACACCCCAGCAGCTAACGTAACGATAGAAAGTGGCTATGAAACTGCTCTCAAAACTACCTACTGTTTGTTTAGCGGTCAGTGAAAGCTTCTCCCCCCCCCCTCCCAGTGTGATTCTGATTAAGAACAAGTAGCATTCTTCGAAAGTAGATTGATAGATGCATGTATTTGATACTTCAAAGTCAAAGTACAAAAGCAAATGGCACAGGTACTAGTACACGACAAGTGGAATTAAATTGTATTTATTTACGGCCTTTAAGCATCTATGGCTGAGGGCGGTAGATTGTAGGGCAAAGATGCCTGAAGAAGTCGGACAAGCCTTCAGTTGAGGGCACCATCCTGTTATTTGCCTGGTGTGGCTTAGAAAATACCTGGAAAACTTCAGTGTGGATGGTCAAGTACTGGTATCGAACCAAGGACATCCCAGTTGGTTAAGATTGGATAGTAAAGTGAGAAAAATAGCATTTGATCCCTACTTGTTGTTAGTCATTGTATTCGATAAAACAAAAAAAATACTTACTGGAAAAGGGAAGGAAAATATTTCAAAATTGCTGTTTAATGCGGAAAACACCAGACAATGAATAAATGGGAAGCGCACCTGAGACCTGTGTCAATATAATTCTTGTGCTCTCATGTACTCGAGCAGTTCTTACTGTAATAAAATCACCTAATAAAAGTTCACTAGCAGAACATTAAACAATTTGAAGAGACACCCACAATTTGATTATTTTAATGTAAATAAGGAGATGGTCAATATTTATATAAAGCCTATTAGCAGTCAACATCTCGACATAGCACTGAAAGTAGCAAATTTACCATACGTCCCACAGGTGAAACATGGGAATCGTAACAATAGTTACCAATTTTTTTACTTTTTCCATTCTTATTATTGATCAATGTTTCATACAATAGGCCACTTTTTAAATTAAGTTATTCATAAAAACTTCAGCGTTTTTTAGAATTACGTTGTTCACAAAGCAAAAATAAAAATACGAGAGATTCTAGGGAGGGCGAGAAGCTAGTCCCTTCTCGTACCTGGGAGGCGAGAATACAGTTCTTTCTTGCAGCTCCGAGAGCGAGAAGGAACTTCACTATCCCCTCACAGCGAGAATAACCTATTTGTCGCCTCGCCTCGCCTCGCGTGGAACACTAATTTATTCCCAAGTTAGTCTTAAATCTTAGCACTAGTTAATAAACGCAGACCTGCCACCACTCGGTGAGAACATCATTTAGTCAACATTTGTTATTGAAAGTTTGAAGCAAACGATGTTATTGTTAATCGAATATGGCTGAACAACCTGAATACGTCGTTGTCGCGGGAATATTATTCCGAACGGTGAAAGTGGTTACTGAACAAAAAACACATACATTGTGATTTTCTAATCAATGCTAACCTAACGCAATGTATCTTGTAAAATGTTAAAAAATGCGCATATATAAAAAAACAACCTGACTTTTCTAACACCTAACCTAACCCAATGAGGAATAATACTGCAGCGAGATTGTACTACATGTACGACCAGAAAGTAGATTAATAGCGTAGAGCTGATAGGTTACTGAATTTCATTTTGCGGAGACAATTGCTGTTCACTTTTCTCCCATTCTTCATTTTGGGCCTGCGAAGAAGCTTTATAAAACTGGCTGTCCCTGTTCGGGCGCCTTAATTTATATGAGGCTTTTGGACGCAGTCGACAACTAGTAGTATGGTATTGTCAAATCAGCTGCAATATGTTGAAATTGTCTATAGTGTCTATTGAACTATTACCGCATATATAGTAACCTGTCAATCAGTAATTAATTTTCACCGTCTGTGCTTTCCAAGAATATTCCCTGTTGCTTCCTTACCATTTATGACTATGAGTTTATATACATAATAAAAATAAATCATTTCAATTTTCAATTATAGCTCATTACTTAAATTTTAAACGTCAATTCTTCTTCTCTTATTATTGCTATTATTATTATTATTATTATTATTATTATTATTATTATTATTATTATTATTATTAGTAGTAGTAGTAGTAGTAGTAGTAGTAGTAGTAGTAGTAGTATTACTAGTAACAATTCAATCAGAATTAGCACTAGTAGTACAAGGTGTTCAGTAAGTCACACAAACCCATTTCAAAACTAAGTAGCTGTGTTTTTGTCTTTGCAAGTGTCTTTTCTGAACGAATAGTACCTTATGTTATATAATGGCCTTCTCATTAGAGTAATGGATAATTTTTCTTTAACACTACCTCCTGTAGCTATGAAGATACGCAGAAGGCATTCGCAAGGAAGTCTCGGATGATACCTACTCCACAGAAACCGAATATCAAACGCCTCCACGACAAATTTAAGGTCAGCGTAAGTGTAGTCGAGTCACCTAGAGAGTCGTTCAACAACAGAGCTGACAAGGTAATGAATATTCAGGTATCAATAACTCTCAGTCCCAAGAAGTGTGTGAGGACTCTCGCCCAGCAATATCGCTGTTTTAGGCTCTGCGCATACAACTGTAAGGTAGAAACTGCACTGTTTCGCTACAACGTTAGTGTTGTTTAGAAATTTCTACCGAAGGACCACATGCGTCGCATGCAGTATTGCCCACACTTCAAGGAACACGTGATTCTACATGGAGAAGAGTTAGACAATTATTATAATTATTTGATGGCCGAGGCGTGGTTTGATTTGAATGTTTACGCCAATTTAAAAAATACTGGTATATGTGGTCAACCAATATTCACTATGTCTTACAATAGGTGCTTCCTCATAGCCAGAAGATCGCAATATGAAGAAAGCATGTTTCTGTCACCTTCTCGCAAGAGATATTGAATATCGACCGGTATCTGTTAGTGGTACAAGAATTTGTATCCAAACTCACAGACGACGAACAGGAAAAGACTTGTTTTCATCAGGACAATACCACAGCACATACATAATGGATAACCATGTTTTCTTCGAAAATTCGTTCCCTGGAAGGATCATTTCGCAGGTGTTGTGGCCTCCTAGATCGCCAGATCTCTCTCGCCATTATATTATCTTATGGGGACATCTGAAATCCACTGCTTATTTGACGGATCCTCACAAGCTAGCGCAACTGCACCAAAATCATTTAGCTTTGCATGCCAGTGATTTCTCAGAACACATTCCGTCGGGAAATTGGCAAGAAGATTTGATTCGTTTATCTCTGTGAACCTCTGGGTGGCGTATGGTTTCAACATTTATTGTGACTTTTCTGTTTCCCATGGGCTCCGTGACTTACCAAACATGAAAAATTACGAGGCTTGTCTCCACGTTTTCCGATCTCTAAAGAATCAATTTTTAGCTTAGATATTTCACAACTAGCAAATTTTGGCGCCATATTCTCGGTAGTCAAATAACTCAGCTGAAAATGAATCCTTTAAAATACTTTATTATTTGATATAATTGAGTTCCATAAGCATTATGGTGCCAGCTTTCCAAAATTGTAACTGTTTTGTCCTTAATTTTCGTAATTTTCAAAAACAGGAAAATGCGGGAACGAGTCTTGGTGGAGACTAAGGAAAGAAAGTTACCTTACTTTAAGTCGATTGCCCCCTGGATGGCATCATCACAATAATCACAAGTGGATAATTGTCCACAATTACAGTGGACCAACCATGTTTAAGAGATTACAAAGCTTTAATTGTATTTAAATGCTAATTGAGAGTTCAAAGAATGAATTTTGTCTACCCCGAAGACGACGAGGTCCATTAAATCGAGGCTTTACTGTATACAACTTAAGCAAATCCAGTATGGTTCTAGTAATAAGTAAGCATTCTAATTCTTTAAGCTAACAAAATTAATCCTGGAGTTATTTTTACATATTTGACCCAGTTTAACAAGAAAACTGTCATGTTTGTACTGTATTTTGTTTCTACTAAAATGTGACACCAGGTGTCAGCACTTGAAATGGTTATCTGCTTACCAAGCCTAATTGATTAGCTTATCTTTATATATTTACACTGACAAAGAGTGTAATTCTTTCTTTCTTTCTTTCTTCTCTTAGCGTTCAGAAAAGCAGAAACTCTGAAAGAGTGGGGTAATATAAACGAACTGGTTGTAATATGCAAGTAAGTTTCATGCTTCAAGTAGGAGAGGGGGGGGGGGGGGCGATCATGGAAGCAATAAATGAGTGTTTTTTCGGTTGTAGCATGTATCTTCTTAAAACATCGTTAATGAAGACATTTAAATTGCTCTAAGTGAACGTTTATTGCTAATAATTTCCTCTGTTACCTTTCCTAATTACGAACCCATTGTTCTTTTCAACTGCGTTAAGGTGCAATATCTTTCAGCTTGAAAATGGCAGTAATTAGTTTGGGTGTTGATTTCTTCACTTGATAACTGAGTGTCTACTTGCTTTTTGTCTTCTTTTTCCTTTCCTTTTATATGTTGGTACTCTTTAGGAACGATAAAAGAAGAAGGTGATGTAGGATGTTCACGAGCATCAGGCTTCCTTAAGCTCTCTTGACACGGAAACATTTATGCTACGATAAATCGTAGTGCTAGCACAAGTGCTACCTTGTTAAAGTATAATAGGACAAGATATCACGGCATATTCCATAACGATTCTGATGAAATATATGCTAAGGAAAATGCTACGATTAAAAGTAGCATAAATGCTTCCGTGTCAAGCGGGACTTAAACCTAATCTACTAACGATTGAATGTTATCAACAGGCTCCGGGACTTTATGTCCTATAACAGTGTAAAATATGTATGTAAATATGTTACAAAATATTTAAAATATGTCCGAAAAAAAAAAAAGAAAAGAAAATTCCAGTGAATCACAAATATATGCAAAGCGGAACTTCCAGTTTTTTCATTTACAGTTCAATTCTGAGTTTTCCTACAAAGTTTGGATGGTGTATTAAATGAAATTAGAATCTCTTTAATGGAGATTGTGTGGAGAAACATTGGAAAAATCGTGGCGTTTATTGCTCAATTATTCTCAGTTGCATTTACTGTTCTGCAAAATCTTTATTAAAACATGTCTGTGACACAGATGAAATATTTCGTTTCCTTTCTCGCTGGCGATTCCAGTGCGTGCGTACAACAATGATGGCGTTTACATCATGCAAGCTCATATGCATGGACGCCCAGAGGGGTGCGAGGGGGCCCTTGCTGCCCGGAAAATATCCTGTGTGCTTGCATGCACATTTTCAGTTTCGAATCTCTCACAATAAGTGGATAATAAAAATTCGGATAAATGTTCAATAATTATTTGTAAATAGGAAAATTACGAAATTATAGATAAACATATCATCTTGCTTGAAACGGGAAGAAATATGTTGTAAAAACAAAAACAAAAAAAAAAATAATAATAAAAGCTTTTTAAAGACATTCTTTTCTTAAACAATTCGTCCTAAAAAGTAAAAAAAAAAAAAAATGTTTATGCATGTCTATAAAGAAAAGCATGTGGCTCGCCAATTGAAGAATTTATAAAGTGACTATAAGAGAGAGCGCCCCATGATTTTCGTTTTAGCCATGCATATATATATATATATATATATATATATATATATATATATAATTTTTTAGCTAATTTTTAAGAAACGAATGTCTTCCACGTGTTATGTTAAGAAATGCATGCGTCGGCGACATTTTGTAGATTATGGGTGTGGCTTGGGTGAGCTAGTGCAGTGGCCCCCTCTACAGGCTCTTAGATGATAAATTGAAGGCCTGGGCTGGGTTGCAAGAAAAATACTTAAGTGTAAAATCTGTCGTAAGCAGACCATCGAACTCAACATAATACTGGAGTGACTACTTAAATTAAAAAACAGGCCGCACAGCGATAAGAAGCGTATAAAACTGAGTTAGAACTGAAAATTTGGTCCACATTGGATTAGACTGGAAGCGAGCAAACAAGTTTAAACGTTTGCTCTGTCGTCTATCTTTAACACTAAGTAGTCACTCCAATATTATGTAGAGCTCGATGGTCTGACTTAAGTCAGATTTTACACTTAAGTATTTTCTTGCAACCCAGCCCTGGGCTATGACGTCTTCATTATTACAGGTCTTTCAAATTTGTGACCTGAAATAAACAATCTCTAGTAGTTCATTTGATGGAAATTCATAGGTATTATGGTGTCCGGTTTCCAAAATAAAATTGCTATTTTTAAAAATCTGAAAAAAGGAATGTGAGCACTAAGCCCTCTTAATATCTAAATGACCACTCCTCCTCCCCAAAAAACATTATTTTGTTTAATGGAAACAAGTTAGAAAAGCACTTGGTTTGTTTCACTTTTCTTGGTTAATTGGTCTGAAAAATAGTGAAGTAATGAACCAATGACCCCTATCTAAAAGCGATACTGGACTGACTACAGCCATCGAAAATTTCATGAATATATAAAGCCGGGGAGCAGAGAGAATACCCGCTTCCAATCGGAACTGAAAATTTTGTCAAATTGGATTAGGCTGGAAGTGAACAAACGAGTTTAAATATTTGCTCTGGCGTCTATCTTTCGAGACTAAGGGCTGATTTTCATGAAAGCTTGCATTGCTTGCGAGCTTAGGTAAATAGCCAATTGAAACACGTATTACACTTACCTTACAATAAAACATGCGATAAGGCACGTGTTTCAGTTGGTTACTCGCCCAAATTGCAAGCAAGGCAAGCTTTCATGAAAATCAGGCATAAGCATTCACTCCAGTATCGCTACCAAGAGCTCGATGGTATTGAACCTGGCAACAATGATTTATCTGTCTTTCCTTTTCCTAAAATAGAATGTTAGAATGTATTATTCTCTTTTAAGGTAGGTCAGCAATATGTCTAAAATATCAAACGTTCATGAATTTTGTGATTCGTGAGGTCATGAAAAATACTTATTCTTTCAAAACAAGTTACAGAAAAAGAAAAAAATTCTCAAAGAAAGAAGTAAAGGAAGAAAGAAAGTGGAAAACGGATAAATATTAAGAAATGTGGGAGGAGTCAGTATATTGACGAGGAACAACGCCTCTAATTCACGCAAAATACGACATTTGTGTGTGTGAGTATGAGCTCTTTCACGAAAAATCGTGAAGAAACCCAAAACGAATCGTGCCTTGAAACTGTATTTTTTCCTCTCTGCCCCATTCGATTGACCGTAGCTAATTCGTTAAAAAACATTGTGACACTGAAAATAAGAAATAGAGGCGAGTAATAGAGGCTAATTCTGTACACATTAAAAAAAAAATCTTCTTCTTATTGGTATTCCTCCGCCCTCCATCCTTGTATTGGAGTACTGTTTATAAAACCGTTAAAATTAGATTGTCAGTGCTGTCCCTGATAAACGCGTTAAACTTAGTACAACAGCGAAGTTTGTGCGAAACTTCCGTCTTGGAACGTTTGTAAATGGACTGCAAAGTTCGTGATGGCCGTGAACGTTTAATTGCTAATGGTTTTGTACGGTTCAACTCGTGTAAGATAATGGTTTGATATGACAGTGTTATATGTAGGCATTAGCATATCCAAGTCGTTGTTCGCCAGCTGATGTATGGTGTAGGCGGTAGAGTGTTGAGTTACCGACTGGGAGACCGGGGTTCCATCCTCGTCTGGGTAATCTTTTCTTCCTTATCTCTTTCACAGAGCATTTATACGGGCTCATATTAATTATTCATATTTATGCTTTCTTATACGGTACTTTTTGTGTATTTTCAATATTTTAACGTACCGTATTTGTCACCTTACCTAATTGTCTCTTGTATGTTTACACGTTTAAAATGCTGAGCGAGCGAAGGCAGATTAGTTAAAGTCATGTTATACTGTTTTATTATTATTATTGCGCACAAAGAGAATACATGAACTTCGTGCATTAAACACAACGACCTCATGCTATATGGTCGTAAGCAATTGTTTTGAAATTTTACAGGATGAAAATAGAATATAGTATTATTAACGTAGAATATACATATTGCTTAATACTTATAGAGTTGCTTTCCTGATTCAGTCCTCTTGTAATCGCTGTGTGGCCACTTTTCATATATACTTCTAAAGTGAATTTCTCAGGGCGTGTAGATTTGGTTTGAATGACGAATTTCTGAGTACGTAGCAAGCAGCTTCCACAGATAACCACCGTACCCCAAGTCTATTACAGTGAGGGCTACAACTGGCTTTCGTCGAATATCTACGTATTATCAAGTATTCCGGAGCTTCGCAGCTACCTGGAATATATGATAAATTAAAACTCCAAGCAAATGAAAGACATCAAATTAGAAGATAAGTATCTATTCAGAGAAAGAACATTAACATAAATACTATATAATGAATTCTTTCTCAAGTAACCCTGCCATAACTATTTACATTCACAGGCACAATAAGTATTTGTGATCAATTAATAAGGACATAAAATAAGTTACAACAATTCTTACAGAATGATTTAGGACAACGTTTATTTGCATAAAATATTACTGTACTCTTATTTAACTCTTTAATTTGTATCAACAAAAACACATCGACATGTTCAATATTCCAAATCCACATTAGAACTGTGGCGACATCTATTGAGCACCTCAGGAATCATCCTAATAGTTTGCAACCCACGACACAGTTACGGAATTGCTTATTAAACAGCTTATGGTCCTTTTCAAGACTAGTTCATTTGTTATTAGAGAAATATAATAATAATAACAATATAAAACAATTATACATTCAATGTAATAAATGCATAAACAATAGGTAGGTATTAACATAGCAATAAATGGTCCCATAGAGAGGAGAGCAAACTTTTTAAATAATTAGGGGGGACGAAGGTTATATTCTATAGTGGTTGGTAATCCGGAGGGACAGAGGCAGTTAGGAAGACCGAGACGTCGTTGGGATGACAATATCAGAAGTCCTGATGAAAACTGGTAAGGGTAAGGGTAGAATCAAATGGCGAACGTTTGTTACCGCCGCGATGAAATTGTAAGTTTCGTAAGACATAGAATTAGTCAGTTAGGTAGTACCGGTAGTATTTCTGCACCTGAAAAGTACTATCTTTTACAGATGACTTCTGGTGTTTACTATGGACTTATATGGAACCATATAATATTTGCGAAATTGAAAAATGTTTGCACGTCGTCGAGATTTTGACTTTGACTTCGGTGATGCGACAAAGGTTTTGCACTCTAGGCATGATAATGTTGATATAACAGTAGAAATATAACACATAAAACTTTCATTTTTATCCTCATGTCAGGTATTTGCGAATACGATATGAACGTAGGCATTAAAATGGCTCTGTAGATGTATATCACTTGAGAAGAAAAATAGTTATCAGAAATTTTATTATTTAAGTCAAACTGGTATTTTTTTAAAAGCGCAAATAGGCAAATGGCACGCAGAAATAGTTTCTTTATGACCTGGGACAAGCCGTATCTCTCTCCGTGTAAAACTAGCTGAGTGATGTACGAAGTAATTTTTTAACATATGGAAGACAGGACTTTCAAGAAACCTAGAAGATAGCCTTAAGTGCTATGGAGGTAATGATGTCAATGGGAACAATATTTTATTCGTATGAGACTTGCAGGAAAGAAATAAAATTGCGTTACAAGTGTTGTGATATTCAGCGATAATCTTGACGAAATGAAGTTAAGGAAACATTGCTGGAGCTTAGGCGTTTAAAAACATATACCAGTTTTTTCACACTGAATATTTGAGACGTATGCGTGAACAAACGTCTATGTTCTGTCTTTTTACATGTAATACAGACTTTTGTTCCTGCATACGTCTCATTTGTTCGCTTGATCCCGAAAATCTGAATTCGCAAACAAAGGAAATGTATATAGCGCTGACTAACGGACTTCGTTCACAACGACACACACATCAAGGGTACATGGCATCAGAAAATATAACTACGTTGATTATAATGACGACAATTGATGAGTAATAATATTTACAACAGAGCAGTGTTTACTGACTAGTACGTGAAATGAAATCACCGATTCTCCCCCTCCCCTTTTCATGTACATGCCAGATAAGGGCACTGCAAATGAAGTAGGAAGCAGCCAAAAAGGCCATAAAGAAGCCTCCATGAATCATAAGAAGTTTACATCACACACTGTACGACAAAAACTGTCTTTTTTTAAAAAAAAAATGATAGTGAAAAGCAAAGAGAATAGAAAAAAGAAAAACAGGTGACCATGGCTGTGTGATGGTGTCTTTAACCTTGAGGCAAAATGCTTCCA
The DNA here is from genome assembly GCA_022664845.1 of Lepisma saccharinum. Classification (NCBI taxonomy): domain Eukaryota; kingdom Metazoa; phylum Arthropoda; class Insecta; order Zygentoma; family Lepismatidae; genus Lepisma; species Lepisma saccharinum. The sequence goes on along the minus strand of JAGDQP010006305.1, from coordinate 21,666 downwards.
TGATGATGAGATCGAGTAGTTTAGCCCTTGTGTAAATATTGCGTCGAAGATCACTAGAAAGAAGCGGTAATGTTTGTAATGTGTGTAAAGATTTGTATTTTTGATGAGTCCCTCTTACTCATAGACTCACCTAATGAAGTACAGACACACACACGAACACACAGTGAGAGAGAGAGAGACAGACGAGTCATGGGGGGCGGGGCGTGGTCCCTGATGTGAGATTCAGTCAGATGAATCATTACACCTATTATTAAAGCTTTGAAAGTTAATTTGAGGCATTGCGTACACACACACACACACAGACATACAATACGCACTCGTACAATACATTCACACACGTGTGTACCTATAAGGATTACGCATCTTGACATGTGAGATTGCACTGCTGTTAACAGTAGTTTTGTTTTGTAGCTTACGTTTTCTTTTTTTTTTTTTTAGTTTGAAAAACAAAAGGAGAAAAAAATAATAGTTGATGACATCATCGGTTGCTTTTCTGGATATGCCTGTGATTGTATGATAAATTATACAACCTTCAATACAAACAAATGTTCATTAAAATGTTACTTCCTCGAACGCCGTATTTGTTTTTTTTTTTTTTCAAATTGGTTTTATTTTAGTACGCAATGTACAGAAATATTTTGTGATAACTTTTATAAAAAAATTTCTTTGCTTCATTTCATTTCAAACAACCAGCGCAAGTGGTCACAGCCAAATTTGTCCGTTTTGTGGTCCCAGGCACGTATCCAGAAGCTGGTTTTGGAAGGGGTCCAACGTATTTTAGGGCATAAAATGTATGTAAATACAGACAATTACGCCTACTTATTATTACTATCTTTGCCTATAACTCAGCAGTTTTTGGCGGGAGTCCGGAGTGTGTGTGTGATCCATGTGATTAGGTTTTTCCAGGGATTTTCCTAAGTTATACTAGACAAATACCGGGATGGTACCTACTAAGTAGGTAGGCCCTGGTCGACTATCTTCCAACATCATTTCCCCCACCCCATTCTCATAAATGACAGTGGTGAAAATGCGCTCAAAACTGCAAAAAATAATACTATTACCAAAGAAGAAAAATACAAAATACTATTTTCCTGTTGCAATTTTTATGCTCATTTTCATGATTTTTGAATTAGCAACGGAAAATCGTTTAGAGAAATTTATGTATTCTATTACTCGTATTTCTACATCGCAATACGATTTCCAAGAGGTGAAACATGTGGATACTTGAAATCTATTACTATTATTACGATGGAACTGAATAATATATGTGAAGCTATACGGTTGACTGATCTGTTAAAAGCATTCGACAAAACTTATCATAGTATTGTACTTCGAAAACTGTATCACCATACATTAATTAGTTTTCATCGTATTTGCAGAATAGACACGAACCAGTAAAAGCGAAAAATAAGCTTCTGTCATTTTATTTTTTCTATAGTAAATGTTGTAAATGGTGTACCACAAGAATCAATTCTGAGTCCACTATTATTTATCATACATATAAAAATGATTTAATTGGATATCTCTTTTCTGTAAAAGAAAATGTATTTTACGCAGGTGATATCAATGTTTTTTATTTCCACCGAATCAGACGAATGACAAAACCACACAGTGTGCGAATTGAGGAAATTTTACAAGGGAGGGGGGGGGTACCAAATGTTGTTGATACGAAAATCATTAGATAAGTCATATATAATCAATTATGCATTCGTCCACATACAGGTGGGGGGAGGTTCCACTCATTTCCCGTTAATTCGCACACTGGAACCACGGCTTTATTCTGCGCTCGCTTCGTTTCGCAAAAGACGAAGAGACATTCCAAGTTTCTTACCATTTTCGCAAAAATGCTAAAGGGAATCTATAGTAGAAAGAGATAGATAGAGAGATAGAGATAGAGAGAGAGAGAGAGAGAGAGAGAGAGAAAGAGAGAGAGAGAGAGAGAGAGAGAAAGAAAGAGTGATTCTGAAGGAGTAAGGCAATAAATGAAGTATGATGACATTGTTTCACGAGCAGTTGACCACATCCACATCACATGAAGTATGTTGCTTATAAATTTTTGTGAAACGCGCCGAATACTTTCCTGGTTTGGTAACTATAGAATTTACGATTAATTTACTTAGTTCAGATTGCCTGACACACTACGATTCTTGATGTCACTAATCTATAGCCTCCTCTCCCTCAAATATTAGGACTTCTTTTCTTTTTGTTTTTGCCTCTGTCTCTACTACAGGTTAGCTCGTAAACGAACGTAGACAAAAACTGTCTTGAAATTTGGGTTCAGACACCTCGATTCTTCTGGTTATTTTCAGTCAGGTGAGGCGGATATGGTACTTTTGCGTTATATAGGCCTATATGTAAAGAATCTCTAATACAGTCTATCGACAGAATGAAAACAGTTAGAGAGAATCTGATTTGAGTTTAGCTTCGATTTACAAGCTCGTTCTCAATCTGATGACGTCACAATATTTTCGTGCGATGCTTTTATACTTTATACGCGATTCTGCGAACTTTTGGCTTATCTTACTTGGATTTGAATTACGAGGGGCGTCTAGAAAGTAAGTTTCCCTGGGGTCGTATACGAAAAAAACAACACAATTTCAGACAAAGATTTATTGGATCAGGTGCAACAATCGTTGAGCTATTTGTCAACATATTTCCCACTGGAATTGATACATTTATCACATCATCGGATCAACTTTTGTATCCCTGTGTCCAAGAAGTCTGCAGTTTGGGATCGGAACCAGTGTAACAATTTTGTGACAAAATAAGGAGCGGGAAATAGCTGCTGATTTTAGTAATTGTGAAGGAACGATTCTCCATAATGCGCTGCCGCACCTGCTCCACAAGATCGTTCGTAAACGACGAATAGCCGCCCACCGCGCCTTTCCAGCGACGCGCCATCTTCTTGCTCATGACGCCCGGTCCGTACATCTGACACAGCTGAAGATGGAATATTATCGGCGTTATGCTCTGCGCATTCAAAAACTTAATCACAGATTTCACCTCACAGTCGGCACGGGATGGAATGAAAGACCAGTCGCTACAACAATGTTTACTATGAGCAGGTGTGAAGTGCCACCTTGGCGCATACGATTGCAAAGTCATGAATCTGTCACGCACGCGCACTAGCCTCTCGCAACGCATGGCCTGCTATCTGTTGGTCGTGAGGGAAAGTTACTTTTCGAAAGGTCCTCGTATTTTCTTCTGAAATTTCCACTATTTTCTTCCGTGTTATTTCCGATGCACATAACAATGTGAACATTGTCATTATAAATCTTTCTTTCTATTATACGCCCTTCATTATGTGACTGCGGGCCGCCTTAAGTTTAGACGCTAAATTTCTTGGTGTTTGTTTCACTTTACATAAATTTTGCTCAAGGAGTAGTAGAGTTGTTTAGACAATATAAAACAACTTAGAAATTCAAGTTCTCTATTATCTGCTTTATTTTGCTCTTGATCATAGAATCGTAGATAGGCTAAGATTATGCACAGGTGTTTCTCCTAATGCTACAAAACTATCTCTGTTATTTATTTATTCTCAACACAACAGGCTTTTTAAAGTCTAATTAGAGTGTGCATATTTGCAATGTTGGACTACAGACCCTTTTAATTACAATATCTCCATATGCTTTGGAAGACATATCATATACGTATATCTAATTCATGAAGAGTTATACACATTTCATTGTAGGTAGTACATATTCTCCAGATTGGTAACTTCATCATTGTATTAGTCTTTTTCCTTTTTTGCAGTGGAAGAGACCAATATTGTCAATGCGAATTTTTCATGACTATACCTATAAAAATGGACCAAAAAGATCAACTCTTGCCGACGATTTTTTCCTGTTTGAAACAGCATGTTAAATGACAGATTATTATTATTTTGCATTTGTCAGTTCAACATTTATATTAGCATTATTTTGCGAAGTCTGATATGACTTTATTTATTAACGGTAATATTTCAGAACGGATTTTCGCAAATTGCCAAAGTCAGGTTAAACCTTGGAACCACAGTAGATAAACTCACATCATTGTTAGCTGTAAATAGACTAGTGGGAGTAATTCCATGTCAATTTAGTCATGGCATGTCAACTATGGTTTCAGATTTTGATGAAATTTGGTACATTGGTTCTTGGTGGGTGGTGTTAGTATAAATTCTAAAGTTATAGCTTTCAAGACCACTATATCCAGAATTACAGCGCTTCAAAGTTAGCATGTTTTGTCCTCAAATGTTGTCGCTACCGACACTCTTTTGATTTTTTAAAGTCATATCTCATGAATTGTCAGGAACAAGATTAGATGTCTCTTATATAAAATTCATGAGAGAGTTCAAATTTGATAACAAAATTGTGGTAAACTCCATAGTTTTTGAGATATGATCTTGTTTACAGATTTGAACACTTAAATTTGTTTTACATTAAAATCAACCTAGCACTGTCTTGTAATTGGAAGTCCTCGTAGTCTAGTGGTAACGATTCATCACCACAGACTGAACGCATCTTTCCAGTCCTCTCTGCATGCGAGATATCCTTGTCCGGAATTTTCTCAGTCACATCAGCCTATTGTAGTGCCTAGAAGGCCTGGTAGTCCTGGAAGCTATCTTTTCGCTGAGGGACGTCATCCCTTAAACTTAGATTGTAGTTTAGATATCGGTAACGATGTAAATTAGAAGACGATAATAGGTGTTCTGCCTCTCAGGCAAATCTATAGCCCGAGGACCGGTCGTACAGTGGATTTAAGTGGACTCTGAACCATTACTCTCAATTTGTTCCTGTCGGGAATCGAACCAGGGACCGTGTGATTACAAGACCACAAAAGAAAGGCATTTATATGTTTTATCCACCGCGGACTCTCATAGTTTTAGGTCAATATTTTGTGTAAATGTTAACATAGACTTGTGCGACTCAAAATAATAATAATAATCTCTCATTCCCCCTGTATACCTTGTGCATATATGTGTAATTGATACATGTTCTTTCAAATAAACGGAAGTATTAAGAACTGGCAAGTGAGACCAGAAATAGCGACATATGGGTACCCTGATTCTTAGAATGACGCCTGCCATCCTATCTTATCCTGTTAGTAATACAACTACCTATGTAGTATATGTGTCTATACATATATATAAACAGATGTGAGTTTGTATGTTGTGTTTACCAGCACCACATGTCTGCGGGATCGTCTTCTTCTTCGTCTTCTTTGGTTATTATTATTATGAGACTGCCTAGTGCTTCGTCTGTCCTTGAAGATACATGCGGGAAGGGCAACCTTTCTAGGAAAGACAATTTTATTAGGAATTTCGTTTGGTTGCCAGTATTCTCAAGAAATTGTAACGCAGTCTGTTTGTCATCAGCTACTGTTTGTCTAACGTTTGGACTCCACTGACATTTTGAAATAATTATGAATTTGAATTTAATTTTCTAAGGCCTTTATTTAGGTAACTTCGACTCGGATCGGGGGGATGATGATGGGATAAATTGGTGGGATGAATAAAGTGGAATAAACGGAAGAACCCCAAGAAAACCAACGCATACGCTGTTTGTCCATCATAAAGCTCGCATGGCATAAGCTGGGATGGAACCGACGACCCCTTTTCAAAATAATTATCACACAAGAAACTTTGATAAGGATTTTTTTTTTTTTGGTGCTAAGTGGCAGTAACTTTGTACTGACCTGAACCTGTTTCAATTCAATGAGATGTTAAAAAATACAATGGGTACAAATATTAAATACCCTGGTCAGGATTCGAACTCAAAACTTGGTTATCTTATGAACTCTATAGTCTTACATTACACGACCACCGCCGGGAGCAGAGCTGAAACGGGTTACAGGGTCTAGGCTTCAGACCCGGTGACCCGATAATCCGAAGAACGAAACAGAAACAGAGGTTTTAATTATTTACTTGCGTTTGAACAGTGTTCCTGTCAGGGGTGATCAGGACCGGAGACGTTACCCCCCGAAGCACGAAAAATACGAAGCCAAAATTCGAAGTTAATTACGTTTTTCAGACCGGTTCAATCGGGTCAAGTTTCGGACCGGGTCACCTATGTTCGTGTCAGATCGGGTCATCAAAAGTTGTCCTGGTTTCAGCTCTGGTCGGGAGGTGAGGTTCAAATCGGATACATACCTAGATTTATCTTTGTAGGGTTAGATACGTTATTTTTTTTAGGTGTCTAGAGTCGGTCCGAGGTATGAAATGTATGTATAGAGTATAGACTTCCTGGTTCAGCAATCTCGTTCTTGTCAGGTTTGTTCCTTCTTTACGAATACTGTCTCGTGTACCGCCACAACTTTGAAGTAATAATAAGTAATAGTAGTAAGTAATAACTAGATTGATACTTGTTTTGTCTTCTGCTACATATATGAAGCTTTGTTACATGTTGCTGGTTGGGTAAAGTTAGGTTAGATATCAGTTTGGCAGTCAGCTAAATCTAGTTTAGAAGGTAATGGAATCCATTTTGAGAGATCGGTATGAATTACTTTTGCAATTTCACATACACGTTGATATGGTAAACCAACTTTGTACGGAATGTAATATAAAACTACGCGATTACCATACGCAGACACGAAATAATGCCGAGTGAGTAAAGGCGGGTGTCAGGTTAGATTCTTCCGTTTTACGTTCCTCCTGCCAGATGATTTCTTTCTCTTTATTTCTTAATTTCTGTGTTAATTGTTTGTTCTACATATCTGTGCTGCACTTGGAAACTCGAGATACTATGCCTTCCTTCCGCGGAAATTTTAGAGCTGGTTCTCAGAATAGAAACTGTTACCTTAGGTCAGCGTTTCTCAACCTTTTTCATCCTGCGACCCTCTTTCACCACACCTTCTAGCCGGTGACTCCCTTCCACCATGCTTTCTAGCCAGCAACCCACAATTATTTTATTTTCTGTAGTATTTGCTTTTCATTTCAAAACATAACAATTTATTTCCTGCATTTATAATAAATATCCTAATTATATATATATATATATATATTTTTTTATTTGGGGACCCGCATTCCACCCCTGCCTCTTTGCATCCATTGCACAAGACAAGTTGTGCACTTTCTGGGACGTACATCACGAGCAGATATTCGCTCTCCTTGCCTTGGGGCAGGCATGTCCCTAGAGATTCTTGGATTGCCGGAGTTCCGGCATTCCAAAAAGCTCCTGTGTTCCATCAGTCTGAGACTTCTGGGGTTGCGGGACGGGCTTTTGCCAGGCGTCCAGAATGTTCTCCTGGCCTCAATATCATAAATGGACCTTTTGCATGGGGGGGAACCCTTTCTACTTATATGCCATTTATTTAGAAAAAGAACAAAGAAACAAAGTACATAACATTTAAGGAGTCAAACAAGGGGACAAGGACAGGACAAAGACAAAACAGGACAACACATAACTTGAGCTGCTTCTTCGTATGGCTTCTTCTTCTTATTCCTGTAACAAGATAAAAAAAAAATAGCAAACATAGGATTAGGTGCGCGTGGATGCGATGGGTAAAGTTTTTTTCGCCATCCCATTCCTGGTACTAACTGCATCTTCTTCTTGTCACAGGTTACTCCTGCAGTCTCGTTTCCATTATACCACACTTTACACAAATTTCACTTAACTCACGCACTCTCTCCTCACTCATTCCACTTGTTCCATCTAGCCGCATTGCTTCCGGGTTCCAGAAGATCAGCGTTTTTGCACAAATATTAATTGTTATCTTTCCTTACTCGCATCCATCAGCACCTCTTCCATTCACACATTCACACACTTAGAGCGTCTCTTGTGACGGTTTCCGCCTCAAGGCGCTAGTTCTGCCGGGTTCCAGCAGTATAATATATCCTAATTATATTATACAAAACTATTCAGCAAACTATATTATCTTTAGTAATTATTCACTGGCGTAACAGGCCTATAGGCCCTGGGCCTGCCCCAACGCCATCTGTTCGTGTTTGGTGGAACTACGTCCACCTGAATAACGGCTGTGTGGTCAGCACTGCGCGTACCTAACCACGAAACACGGGGCTTACCAGACCGGGTGTGGACGTCACGTCTTTATTCACGTAACTCCCCAATTGCCTCACGAGTCACGACGCTGGGTGGACGCCGAAAAGTGGGACTCCAGTCGGGAATTGAACCCGAAACCATGCGGACATGAGTCCAACGCTCTAACCACTAGACTGTGGAGCCGCCTATTAAAATCAACAAGCAAAATAAAATACGTTCTTTGAAATTTATTAGTTTTAACCTACAAAACCCTAGTTAAATAATTTTTCCCCTTCCCTCGCGAGTCGCGACTCTCATGCACACACTCCGCAACCTCCTTAGGGGTCGCGACCCCCAGGTTGAGTAGTGTCCAAGCGATGTTGTTGAATACACAGTTAAGATATATTTCAAAATTAATGATTTCAATTGTTTAAGACGTCACCGACTCTAAAACAAGTAGATTGTTCGCAAGATGGGTAATTATTTTTTACTGGGGTTGTAAAGTGCATGATATTTACTGTATCGTCGCAAATCACACAGTCGTAAAACTCACGGACCAATGTGACGTATGGTTTGTTGACGGCATGAGTAAATAATTTGGGACGTAACTAAACTATTTAACGTCCTAGATTGACAATTTTAATTCTTAAGGGACTTAATAATTAAGTAGGAGTGTGAAGGGAGATAAATACAGTCAACTCATTGGGCTGACAACACGTAAAGGATTTCCATTCTGAAAACGACTTTTTGCTTCGAAAAGGGTGGAAAGTGGTCAGCCCACCACCACTTCATCTTTGATTTCCAGATCAGAGTTCGCTACTTCTTAATTCCAGTAGGTCTGTAATTGTTATCAAGATACTGCGTGACCAAAATGAGGACTTCCCATCGGGAATCGAACGTGGGGCCACTGTCTAAGTACTCGAATAAATAAAATTGGAAATAAATAAGTAAAATTAAAATAGAGAGAAAAAAGAGGGATATCAAACGAATAGAATAACAGATGTAGAAGGAAAAATCAAAGTGTTTGGAAGCAGAACCATAAGTTGTTTTACGACATATGGTGTATACTAGCTAAAAGACTAGCTTGTAGCCATGTAAAGCTGTTGTGTGGACTGTGGAGCAAAACTGCAAACATACATGCAATGAAATGACAGGTGTATTTGGGCAGATATTACTCACACGCAACAAATACACACACATATCCACACCCAGAATACACGGTGTTCCAAAAGTCGGTGTGCGTTTTTATACTTTAAATAAATACAAATATAACAGAGCACTGTGGGAGTCTAGAAAAGAACAAAGTGTTTGGCGGGAGTGAGATTAAAACTCAGCTGGTCTCAGTGATAACCTTTTTCTTTAACCAACCACGTTACGAAGGATACGGTTAAATCGTCACTTTTCTCCTTATATACTGAATAAATTCGATGAAAAATTGAGTTTATATTTCTTTTCTTAAAGGTGAATTCTGAACACTTCCTGTAAACATAGCTTTTTCAAGTTTACTTATGAGATATCTTTTGTGCACATGTTGCTTAAATCATCATCATCGGCGTTAGTGTTTTGTCAAAAGCGGCAGATCCTTCAACGTATGTTAAACCCTCTCCATTCATATCGATCTTGTGGCTTATTTTTGTCTCAGCATACGATCTATCTCGTTTAGACTTCTTCAGCTTTCCCCCCTTCAACCATACCTTCAATTGGATCTCTTGGTATATACATCTTCGTGCAGTCAATGTCTTAATTAGTTTCTTTTAGTATTCTATTTTGTCTCGAGTGTGTTCGTCTCTCTTCAGCACTTCTGCATCAAGTATCTTCTGTTTGTAGTTGACTTTTTCCATTTATTTCCACGCCCACATTTCAAGGCTTCCATTTGTCTCTTTTCTCGAGGTCACGTTTTAACACTATAACACAATATCTCCACTGTCATTATATCTCCTGATAAAGTCTGACTGACTCGCTTGTGCATCGAATTTCTTCACTATATAGCGATGACAGTGAGCAATTTACTTGCGTTGTTGGTGGATTTTAAAAAAAAGTATTCATGCTCTTTAGGCATTTATATTTCAGGTGGGGATAGGGTAAGGGAACTAATACGAAAAGCAATCAGCGAGGGCCTAAGTTGAAGGAACCATCCCGACATTTGCCTGGTGTGACGGGGTGGGGGACTAAATAAAAGAGTCAGAATGACCAAGCACTGATTTCGAGGCTCCCGAATGTGAATCTACCAATCTTTTGTTAGTAGATCAACTAGTTAGTTTGCACCAGTCAATTCATGCCCGCCTCAAACTATTATAAAAAACCTCATGATACTATCAAATTTCTGCTCTAAGTTCACGCTGTAAGTGTCCTTGGAAAGTTGATCAAAGCAGTACGCTATTAGGGACCACAATCATGATTCAATTTCCTCCAATATATTTTTACACCCCAGCTATACTACTAATATCGAAAGATGATACCACGTATTCCCGACTACCAATAAGGAAGGAGACCCGTCGCTGGAACAAATTGAAACCACAGCAAGTATTAAAATTGGAAGCGAGAAGGTATGGAATTTACGTACATTTCATATCCAGACAGATCTCTGATTCCCCGAAGGCGCTGAACCCACCAGAAACCAACTTCTAGATACGTGCCTGGATTAAGTGATTTGTATGAAGTATTGTGCTCTACGGAGCAGAACCGTGGACTCTAGGAAAGTGTGAAGAAAGAGACTTGGAGGCCTTCGAAACGTGGACATGTAGAAGAATAAAAAAACAGGATGAACACATAAGATGTGTAATGTGGAAGTACTGAATAAAGTAGGCGAGGCAACAAAGAAGAGAAGGACATTGATTGGTGCAATTGAATGCATGTTTAAGGGAAAATGGGGAGAAAGAAGAAGACGGATCCTGGACAGTATTAATGATAAATCAAACACTGAGACAAGGAAATCCAAGATCCATGATTGGAGAGGTCCGAATGTATCTTAAAGAACCTGCCACTTTGAGCAAACCACTAAATGATTTTGTTTCTTTTCCTTTCGTTTTAGAGAAAAAATACTATTTTCTTATGTCCTTTTAAAAGGTTCAAGTATTTTACAGTCATTGCCCACAACTATATTTTTATGTGATTTGAAGAAGCGAGTTATTACAAAAAAGAAGAAAATAAAACAATATTATTGTCACCATCAAGAAGACAAGAAAAAAAATACGAGTTAAAAGGCCTCTGCTATCGTACAACGCACACTTAACACCTAAGGTCAGTCATATTTCAGAACTTCTTGAGGAAGGTGAAGGTGCGATTAACACTCTTACGGAGCAATAACACCTTATACGACTACTACAAGAAGAAAACAAGAAAGTGCATTCATCGCTTAGGTAACAGCAATCAGCTCTATACTTAACATTTTAAAAGTAAATGGCCGATTGTGAGGTAAACAGGGTTGGACATTTTTATTTTTTATTTTAAAATATTTCCTGCACACTGCCAACGACATGATAGATAGACCAGTTCAATTACAAGATCAACAGTAAAATAATGTATAATTTGATATGTTGAAGCAGTTTGTCTTTACTTCCCATGCGCAAAATAATCGATGGGCCAACGTCGGGCTATTGGTGGCAAAATCTGCAACGGCATCGGCACGATACGTTGGCCCAACAACCGGATGTTACACAAAACTATACCGTCCTGCCGACCAGTGTGAGCCGACGTCGAGTTGCTAAATCGCCAACTTCCAACCACCGAATCTCCAACCAAAAGGCACCATTTTCAGTTGGTCAAAATACAGAATTGACAATGGTTGCTGTCCACTGTATACATATTTCACTGTAATTTGTTTATCATAATGTATTAATTAGCTTGTAAATTTTCGGCAGCTGGATTTGAACCCGATACCTTCCGATTTGAAGCTCTTCACTCTCACCACACGACTATGGATGCATCCAAATATAGTGACAAATATTTTACTAATTCTTTTATGTTGCGAAGATTCTTTCTGAAGTAAAGGCATGCGTATAGGCTTGAATTCGATAACGTATCGCCAATTGAAACTTATGTTAGAGCTCTGAAGGCTGCTTCGTTGATTTTCTCTCCTGTCCCGTATCGTAATTGACAACATTGTTGATAGATAGACTCTCGGGGTTATGGACTGCGTTGGTAAATGAGTGGAGTGTAGCAGTCGGGCCACCGGCTGCATGTCGCCATGATGCCACCCAGTTGGGCATCGGATGTGTAGCCAATGATGGCCAGCTTGTAATATCCCACCACGTCGGCAACCACCTTAAATCCATACAGTGGGCCGACTTCGTTTTGCCGCTCAAATACTGACTTGATGGACACCACGGTTTAGCCACCGTTGTTCCACATCTTAGACGGTAGCTTCCACAGATTAAGACTCCAGTCCACCAGAATCTGGCGGCATTTTGCTCGTGTGGTTAGTAAATATTTTGGTTGAGAAAAATCTGACGATTTTGAAATAGAGTGATATACTTCAGGAAGTGTCCAAACAAAAGATTCTGCTCCACATAGTCAATCTCGAAGTTTTTACATAGACATTTTTTTGGTATCTACTAGTCAGGTGAGGATATCATAGAGTGTAATATTTTGAAGTAGATCGTCTGTTCTAAAGTTTCCATTTATTATATGATACTTGAGCAGAGCTGAGACGGGTCACTGGGCCAAGGTGTGGGCTGCATATTTGGTACCCGGTCTGATCTGGTCACCTAGAGGGCGAAGCAAAGTTTTTAATTCTTTCCTTGTTATACACTGTTGCATTTAATAATAATAATTATTATTATTTAACTTTGCTAATGTGGTTATTTAGAAAATACGGTTCAATAATATCAGTATAAAACCCCCTTCGGGGTAAAGGGAAGAGTGACGCAAGAATTCTGCTCACAAAAGAAAAGATATCCATTTTTCGAGTGACTTTCTTTGTGTCACTATGGTGGAAATGTTTCCTTTGTAATAAAATTAGTAAAATAAAGAGACTTAGTATCCTCCCTTCCCCCATAGTGACACAAAGAAAGTCACTTGCAAAATGGATATCACCTGATTTGTGAGTAGAAATCTTGCGTCAAAATAAGTGATATCAGTACAAGAACCCCTTTACCTTGAAGGGGTTCTTGTACTGATATCACTTATTTTGTAAGGCTGCTTATTAAAAAAAGAAATGCATAGTCTTCATACGAAAGGTCGATTTTGGACCATGGTAGACTCCGTATCTCGAAAACTGTAACTCCTATCAAAAAAATAAGCATTAATTTGTTTCTACGAGGCCCGCAATTGACCCCCAAACCCTCCCTGAGCTAAAACAAAATGACACACAGAATGACAGACACACTTTTCGATCATTTGTTAATATCTGTGATTGGTCTAAAAAAAAAGTCATAACTTTTGAACCCCTTCACTGATTTTGACGTGTTATACACCGTTTGATAGGTATTGAAGCGTAGATTACGATTCCTCAAGTTTCTGCCGTCTATATGATCTGGGGTCAGTGCTATCATCAGAAATGTGACATTTTGATTTTTTTTCGAACCGCCCAAGGGGATCCTATCAACCCATATTTTTTTCTCTGTGTATTAATATGGCAAAGAGCACTCAAATGCAAGTTGAAGCATCAAAATCAGGCTTATAGTTCGCAAGTTTCGCAATTAGCTGTATTATGTGAGTGTATTAACAGACTTCCTTCTGAGCGTCACTCGAAGTCTACCGTTCTTCATTATTAATAATAATTGTATTAAATGCATAGTCCTACAATAAACAATTTTAATTAAATTACTGTAGACTACTTTTGAAATACGTGTTAATTACACTGAACTAGAAGATAATACAACTATTTTGATTCACACAAAAACACATTCAAATATTTTAAACAAAAGTAATAATAAAAAAAACTTTTTAAAGAAATTCTTTTCTTAAAGAATTCGACCTAAAAATAAAAAAATAATTTTGTTTATGCATGACTAAAAATAAAAGCATGGGGCAGGCTATTATATACAGTCACTTTATAACTTTTTGAATCGGCGAGCCCCATGCATTTGTTTTTAGTCAGGCATAAACATTTTTTTTTTTTTACTTTTTAGTTCGAATTGTTTAAGAATGCCTTTATATTATTTTTTTTCGAGTTATTTCTGTGTTGGATGCTTTTCCTCAAGCTAATATTGTGTGACCCAAATCCTAAAGTGTTCTGCAACCAGTCAAAACCCAACATCGTTGCAGAGTAGTATTTATTTTAGGATAAAGGAGACCATATTAAAAAAAAGTCAAATATGCTTTTAAAATGTATAGAAATATATTAAAGTAACAATGTAATATTGTATTGTCACCCGACTTACATCGCTGTGCAAAATTTCATCATTGTATGACGTCGGAAAATGAGTTAAATTAACGTTGAAAGATTTGAGAACACCACGAATCATTGTGAACTAAAGAAAAGAATGTAAAAATGAGTATTAATGATCGATAAGTACAATTAGTAATTATTGTCCGTAAAACAGAATTTTATTTACCTTGAAGACAATTTTTGTTACATTGAAAACGTGGGCAGCTGTTCGATAGTTAAACACCATATCCGGGAAAGTTTACCTCCTGTAGATATAAGGTCAAGTAAGATAGGAAAAAAGGGTTATTAAATACAGATTAGAATATTTATTTAATTTGTAAGGTCTTTAGCCATCTTTACATCAGACCGGGATAGGGTATGGGAGGGTAGTGGCCGGTTTCTTAGTTAAGGTACCATCCTGACATTCGCGTGGTGAAACTCAAGGAAACTCTGGAAAACCTCAGTTAGGACGGTCGCCAGCAAGATTCGAACACACGGTATTTAACCATTGCGGAGCCGAATAGACAGGTTAGGAAAGACACTTTAGTTTTTCTCATGTAAAAAAAAAAATCTAGTGTAAATTTCGCCTTCATGCATATAGATTGTTTCAACGCAAAGTTCCTTTTACCTATCGGCAGAGGTATAGATGACTGACACACCCTACAGTAGCACTGACTAAAATTGATTATTGGTGTGTACAAAGGCAAAACAGGAATAAATAATATTCCTAATATAAGCTCTAATTTTTGTTTTACTATTTCTAATGTACAATTAACCTAACTTTAAATTATCTGAAGTCATTTATGTACCAGGGTTCGACCAAGTGAAAGGTGTTGGTGTCTGGCGCCCCCCCCCCCAAAAAAAAATGGTTTTAATGTGTTTAACTAAACATTTTCCTTCTAGCGTTTTAAATCACACTTTTTTATTCGTGTAAATTGCGCCCCTTGGAAAGTTACGCCCCTAGGCCCGGACCTAATGGGCCTAGTGGTAAATCCGGCCCTGGTCACACTAGGCAAAATGGGATGGTATCTTCAACTTAGGCTCTGGCCAAAATCTCTCCATGTTTTCCCCCTTCCCTATCGCGGTCAGAGCCTTAGATGGCAAAAGGCCATAAATAAAAAAAAAATTAAAAAATGGAACTCGTCTCTCACCAAGACGTTTCAAAACACACCTCAACCACCTTCGTAGCACTAGTAGTTCTTGAGTTGAAGTTTGTCAACGGATTGACGGATAGATCGACAGAGATCACATCTCACTGTGACCTTGCCAACGATATCTCAACTATCTTCGTAGCTTCAGTAGTTCCTAAGTTTGTACTTTCTTAATTAAAACGTTTCGACGGACGGACTGATTGAATGTTTGAACTCGTCTTGCTGAGACCTTTCGAACGACGCCTCAATTACATTTGTAGCCCTACTAGTCGACAGACAGACAGACGGACCTCACGGGGACAGCTTTCCAGACTGACTTTCCAACTTTAGCTGCTAAAACTTAAAAATAAAAAATAATATAATATCTATATACATATTTTTTTTAAGGAAATAATTATTCCAAACGTATCGTACTGTTCGAGAATAGTGTATACGATGAAATTGTCGTTTTAATACTGAAATTATGCATTAACTTCCACCGCTGTCTGTAAGGAAATGACCGATCCCAGTGCAAGTATAAAGAAAGTGAAAACAAGAACAAAAAATAGGCAAAGTTATTCTTGCTATTATAAACAAGTAGATCTGAAAGAGAGAGAGAAAGAGAAAAAAGATAGAATGTCTCTTAGTGGAAACACTTTTCAAGTTTAATGGAACAGTGGCTGTGTTATCTGCCTTGTTGACGAAAGGAAGACAGAGCCAGAAGATAACTTCGTGGTCACTGCGTGTTACTAAGAAAAGCAATAAAAAAAGTCTTGCATGTTGAGTTACAAGTTGAAGAGAAGGAACTTAACTGATAGTACTAATAATTTTCTTGACTTTGAATTGGGTTTCTCGTACTGGAGAGCAACCACGTGGAGAATCGTTTTGGAAAAGAGACCACACAGTCAAAAAGGTCATTATTACATGGTCATATTATAAATAAAATGGCGTCGCTTCTTGTAGAAGCTTTCAATGACACATAGTGCACGCCAGAAAAGCATGTTTCTAAAGAGTTTCATGTCTTTACGAGCGTTGAAATCTCTCTTCCCTTGTGATAACATGTTATTTCTTTTCTTTAAATAGAAAAACAAGACACGTGCATTTAGTTTCAGCTGAGGGTCTCTGACCTCCCATTCAAAATTACATTTATTAATATTTTAAAAAGTAGAACTCTGTCTTTCTCGTTGTTGAATAAACCCACTGCATTGCTTTTGTTTGTTTTTTCAATTTCCGTCAAAGTCCATTAGAAGCAATAATTCAAAGAGCTTTTAAACCAAAATTGCAAGCCCAGTTCTTAGATTGATTGAAATCTTATTAACGTCCTAAATGAACTGGTCAGCTTCTAAGGACGGGACCTACCGTTTTTGGTAAAGTGGACTCCGAAGCTCTCCGTTCAATGGATTCCAGCGGGAATTGAACCCGTGACCAAGCGCACAGAAAGTAATAGCGCTCATCTTTCAACCACCTCAAGGTCTGACCCATTCTTAGACGCTCGTAAGTTCGTTTAGAATGTTAACAGGGAGTCTGCTAGGAGTTTCAGTTCGAGGAAGGCAGTGATTCGGCTCCTGTGTGAGTTGTCAACCCCCTAAATTCTCGACAACACCCTCTCCAACTTAAAAATTTTTTTTTCGGTGAAAAATCGGTAGAAATCGTGCAAAAGTACAGTTACTTACACCCTCCCAATTTTGACTTTATAGTCCCCCAAACTGAAAATCCTGGCGGAATTCCTGGGGGGGATGTAAAGCCAAAATTCGTCGGCTGCAAAGAGAGATTTGCAGGTTTCTGTCAACTTTTAACCGTAACAAATGTAAAATTGGGAGTGCTCGCGAATATGGGAGGGTGATAACCTCCCGTTGGGGACTCTGGCACTATCCCTGATCGTTAATAACAACCCAAACAATAATAACTTTATTAATCAATTCCAACGTGGAATAAAGCAGAGAGATACTTCTTACAACAGCTCGCAATGATTTTAAAGAAGAATAACATATTTCGTTTTACATTCGAGTACTGAGCTCCAAGTTTCGTCCTAATCCCCACATGTAACATACTGTGTATAGACAAAACCTACTACAATTATTAATGTGGATTCCAGTCACTCTCGAATATGAATATGCAGAACAAGTTTAGCGTTCCTATATTTTAAAAGTGAAAATCCGCGATCCTACTAATTTGCGAAAACCTTTGAAAGCGCAGAATAATAATAATAATAAATCATTAAACGTACTTGACTATCACTGTAGCACAAGAACTATGCATACAGATAAATCACTTACTTTAAAATCAACGTCAATTTTATGTCCAACACTCGAGTCGCTGGCTTGGCGCCCGAACAGGGCTACCAGGTCCGCACAGAACCTAAGTATTCACAGTGGTAGCTACTCTGCTACTAACGTCTAAATTTGCAAAAATACTCCTTGGTCGAAGATGCAATTGAAACACGTAGTCAATATTGTGTAAAAGGGAGGAAAAGCTATAAAAAAATCTTCAACCAACAATAAAAGAACACATTTCTTCCACCTCATAAGTTTATATTTGATCGAAATTTTTACACGTTCCCCGTCGTTATGGGTCTATACTTTCCTTCTTCGCATTGTCATGGGGATCGGAAAATTACCAAGAAATTAAGTCAGTGACTTAAATAACATTGAAGCAAGGGCAGATGAAACGAAGAACAATACCGACAACAATAATTCCATAGGCCTACCTATTGTTGAAATTAGAAGTATAAGAGTATCCCTAAAGGGTATGCGATATGCAATACGCATAGTCGATAAAAGTAATAATCAGAAATACTTCCCAAGTTGTTAGCTCTACCAGCGACTATGTAAGATGATAAGTTTCATTTGATAGCTAAAACGGGCAGCACAAGACTTGGGTAAAGATACAGAAGCTTTGGTAAAAATTTTGAGTCAGCGAAAGTGACGGTACCGCGAACTAATTAATAAAAACAGTAATTTCATTGTTTATAATAATGTAATAAGTACATTGTTTCCATTTTTAAGTCAGAAATAAATAAACACTTTGAAATTCCAGTTTTCGATGTGAAGCTTATTTTCCGCGAAAATAAAAAAAAAGAATTTTGGCCGCCATTTTCCAAGATGGCAGTCCTAGCACAACTTCGATTTTTAGAGTCTTTTCCATATGTTACTTGGGTGGTCAAGTACTTTCTATGTACCAAATACCATGCTTTTAAGATATTTTAAAACTGATCTAAAGATTTTCGTTTCTAAAAAAACAAGTGGTTTTCGTTTGATGTCCTTTTTCTGCTTTAGGATTGGTCAAATGAAAAATAAATTGGTAATTACGAAACAGATTCATAATTTTATACTGAACAAACTTCATTTGAAACTTTTTTCGATGTGATACTTAGTTTCCTTGAAAATTGAAAAAATAACAAAAAACAAAAATAAACTAAATTTTCGGCACCATTTGCCCAGATGGCCATCGTAGCAGAAGTTTGATTTTTGGGGACTTTTAGTGTGTTACTTGGGTGAATGTATACCAAGTTTCGTGTTTTTAAGAACTTCTAAAACTAATCACAAGATTTTGGCTTTAAATGCCTACACTATAAGTTTTCTTTTAATAATTGTGATATACATTATTTTTTTCTTATTTTTATTTCGGAAGAGCAGTTTTCTTAAGCCCTTGTTTGCCTTTACATAACTTCTAACACTGTAAATTGTAAATTTTTGCACCATTTTAGTAAATAATGACTTCGGTCCGTTTCGAGTGTATTATCTGTTAACTTGTTAAATCTCTAAAATCCACAAACAAATATCCATTCCAAGGCCAGGATTCGAACCTGGGACCTTCGAGTCGCTGACTTAGTACCCAAAACCACACGACTACTAGTTCGGCTACATAACTTCTGGCGTGTTGTACCTTTCTCTATCACAAAATTAGTAGAATATTATTGTACATCAATATATATATACAAACGTTTATGCACATAAGTTTAGACTACAATTCTAAATTAGGTTCAGATCTCAAACTGGTAGTGCTCACTCGAATCCACGGATCGAGTCAGGCCTACCAGATTCGGGTCGGGTAGAGACTCATCGTTAAAACTAAGGGGACGGTCAACAAATTTTGTTCGTATGTAAAGTTGTTAACTACGGATTCTTTTCATTCGAATATGTAGAAGTATTGGTAGAGGAAGAGAAAGAAGACGAATCCTACTCCTTGACATTGCTAAGGAAGATAAATCATATGTTGAGGTGAGGGCAAGATCAGGATAAATGGAGAGGACTTAGTTTATCTTGAAGAACCTGTCGCTTCCGGCAGTTCCCACGGTTTCCCTCTATCTCACCAAACAAATGACGAGAAGGGACCTCATTTAATCACGTTTTCCTCCATTTAACCAGACTAATGCCGGGATGGTATTTAATCTTATTAATCTAGTCCATGGTACCTCCCGACCCATATAACAAAAAATATATTTTAGAGATATGCCATGGATAGCCCAAGAATATCTTTGGTTATACCTCTTATATGAGTAGAACATCTTAGCTCATGTGCTGCAAATATTCATTGGAGTAGTTCAGGTATATACTACGAATGTGTTATTTCGATATATACTAGAATGTTCTGCAAACTTCAACCAAGTCTATCTTTTTTAATATCCGCAGAAGAATGTGTTATTAACATCCTTATTTGATTCCAACTATTCTAGAACATTCTACACATACATTGGGGCATCTAAACGCGCTATCCCTAAAATATCCTGCGCTAGGGGGATACGACAGAGCTGATTTTATAGTTTCGGATCATAAGATTGATTTTAAAAAGTTTAGCGCTGAATACAAAACGCAAACACAATTTAACTTCAATGTAATGTCGTCTGTAGCTTGCTAATTGATAAAAAAATAAGGGACTGCGCATGCGCGCAAAGATATTCATGCAGTATGCGCAAAGATAACGTACTTTCTGAACATACCTCGTACATGATAAGCGCAATTTGTTTAAATTACCGGAAGACATTAAAACAGCACGTAAAACAAATCCGTCTAAAGATGGTGGGCTATCTATTCAGTTGTCTACACTGACAATAAGTGCTCTTTCTTTCCTTAAGTGTATAGAAAAAAAGTGCTACATTATTCTTTAGTAAATGGATAGGAAATGAAATATTAAAAACAATTCAATCGTTTCCATTAAGTTGTCCTGCTTCTCTTATACCCTCTGTCTCAATCTAATACATATATCGTCTTCTTTAAAAGGAACGCCTGTCAGATCATAATAGTCTAAAGAAATGTACGAAAGGGATAGAATGAACTTAAAACTATCTTCCATGAAGACACGTGCCGTTCATGGCTTTGGCCTTGCTGCAATTTCTTTTTCATCTGGTCTTTTTTTATATCTTATTTTAGACGAAGAAAATAGTTTGAATCACGATCTATCTATACGCTACCTAAGATGTGTTTTGGTAAGATTTTTTTCTTCTTTTTAACAAGTTCACTGACACGAAACTGTGGTGAATAAAGAAATACTTTAATTTATGATTTATTTTGCTTAATTTTCGGTAATTGATATAAGAAAATATTTATCTTATTTTATTATCACCTATCCATGGTTTCAATAAGCTAAATTATTTTTGTATTTTTTTTCTTCCTATTTTAAGTTATGTAATGTAAATATTTGCTTGCTTAATTTGATGCGATATTATTATTCTATTATGGTAGTAATTATTTTATGCCATTACTTTTCCTCCTCTTGTGTGATATGGTTCTCCGAAATAAGAAACTGTTGGGTATATTTCCTCTGGATCTAGTTTCAACTATGGAGAACTGTCTATTATGATTAGGTATGGTAGAATTTCGCGAATAAATAGATAGACGTTAACATTTTGCCAAAAAAAACCCACAAAAAACGCTCTTTTAACTCACCAAATACTCGCGAAATTTGATCAATTTGCTTCCATATGCTAATTCTGAGTTCTACTGAAAGACAAAATACCATTTTTATTCATTCATTCACGAAAATAATGCTTAAACAATCGAAAAAAAAATATATAACTCATCTTCAAAATTCTATCATCAGACTCGCGTAGCACGGAGAATGTTAGAATGTAGTACACTCAATCCTCCATAGATGGCAAAAAAATTTGCGAACATTGTTTGCTATCTAGCGAAGAAAATACGAACTACATGATCACTAGCGCATTGCATTGTGTGCGTTAGGCGGTATTCGTGTTGAAAGTCTTTGTGAATGTATATTATAAATACCGTATATATATATATATATATATATATATATATATATATATATATAT
>JAGDQP010006304.1:59118-73130 GCA_022664845.1 Lepisma saccharinum | reverse complement strand
ATCATATGTAGTAGAGTAGTTTCATGTAATAAAAACTTTTTTTACCTATAATCCTTTTGTGTTTTGGGTTTGATTTCAAGAAATGACAATCACCTTATATCCTGGTTGGTATATATTTATTGGTACTAAGACTACAAGTGTAATGTGGATATGTCATCCACCACCTTTGCTGATTGTAACTTCATCCAACACTGTAGCTGTATGCAGGTTCGCAATGCGCATGCATACTCTTGCACTGGTTGATGATACGTACAGTTGGTAATATCAACTTTAAACTGTAATGTGCGCAACGCAGGACAGGCTTGATCTTCAAGGTTTGTTACATTCGCCAACTAGAAAATCTTACGTAAAACACTCATCTTCTCATTACCCTTACAGTAAAAGATGGACCCTCTCTCACAACAAGATGGCGAACGTGTAATACACTAAACCCATTGGTTATATTCCACTCTAAACCGTGCAAATTATTAGTTAGCCAATCCACTTGACGCTGGTACCCTACAGCTAAATCCGAACGTTCACAGGGTAATTTTAACAGGCAATGCAATATTAGTGTAGCATCACACGCAACCAAACAGAATTCACGAATAATGTACTCGTTGGCGGAAATCTTAAAACCTTGAAAATCAATAATGTACTGCCGTGCGCACAATACACGTAAACCCACTGGGTTCAGCTGCTGTTGTTGTTCAAACACTAAAGGAATCAACTGTGCAATGCACTCTGGGCCCTTAATAAACTGATGCACTATGTTTAATAAAGGTCTCTTCAAAATATGAGTATGACCCTGGGCAACAAAAATGGAATAATATTCACCAAACAGTTCTGGATCGTTCATATGACTTGATACATGCTGTGCAATCACTGTACCCGTATTCCAAACGTACAGGCAATTGTGGGCCTTACGTAAATTACACTCGGTACATTGAATTGGGTTGGATTGTAAGTATGCACCAATGGTGGACAACACACATTTATCCAAAATAAAGTCGCCTTCACAACTAGCACACTGCGCCATTATACCACTATCCACTATGTACTCTAAGGATTACACTGAGAGACACTACAGACACACGTGGAGTACATATAGTATGAAAATACCACATAGTAAGGGTCCACTACAATACACAGATCACTTGGGCTTGAAGGGGGCTTCCATATCCTTGGACAACAACATATCCACCAATGCACCACGGTTTAGTTTCAGCATGCGTTGATGACCCCAGTCGAACTTTTCCTTTAATGCTGCTGGAGCCGACTCGTGAGATTTCATGTACGTTGCAAACAAACCATCCACTGTCTTCGGGTCACGTAAAATGGTCTTTGTACGACCCCCAAACAATGTCGATATATCTTCAGGGCTGGCGTCCGGAAATAAATAGCCACCGCAATGACCGGTACAAATATGGTCACGTTGGCTCGGTTGATTCGTATAACATCCTATGCACAAAAGGCAATCGGAAAACTCATACTGATGAATACTTGCTACTATACACGGTTCATCCACCCACCGAGCAGAACACTTGCACGCAGCGGAAGACTTATCCGCAGGTACGACTGGACTGACAACACTCGCAATAGCCTTGTTCATGCTTGAGGTGGTCATAGCAACTGATAATGACACCTGATCACCAACACACTTTAACCACAACCCCGCACATGCGCAAACGCAGCTACACATACCACCACAAATCCCCACCACTCCAGCGGTATCGCCCTTTACCATGTCAAACTAACAGCTGTTGTCAAAAGTGATATGCTAAGCCGATTAAAACGTCACGTACGACCATATAGCATTTCCCAATGAATAGAAGGCATTAAACCAAGTAGGACAAATACAGCAAGATTCCTTTGTTCAACAAAACATTGTAAGGTCTTCTATGCCCTAGTATATCGTCACCCACCATTGTAGCGGCACCGCTTTGTTCATGTCAAACTGACAGCACCTGTCAAAAGTGACGAGATAAGCCGATTAAAACGTCACGTAGAATCATTTATCATCCTCACATCATTAATCTCTCCATTGTGTACAATAATCCTACATGACAGGTGAACATGGTCGTTTTCCGAACAATAGAGGCGGTATTACAAAGACCACGACCACCCATAAAGTGTCTCGCATTCTACTATACGAGATCTGTACAAAGGGATCAACTCGCTAAGGAAATGTTATCAGCCTAGATTAAGCATGTTTACAAATGAACGCGGAGATTTTCAAGTGGATTCGACTAAAATTATCGATGTGTGGAAAAATTATTTCGACAAACTTCGTAATGTACACAACGGAGAAAAACAGAGATTTAAAAATCTATACAGCAGAGCCGTAGGTATCCGTACCTAGCAACATCGAGGTCTAAATGTTGGTAAAGAAGTTGAAAACTTTAAAATAGCCAGGAATAGAGAATATTCCAGCTCTAAGTTTTTCTATATTTAGTCCAGGCATGTTTCATCCTAGGTACACAAAGCATGGTCCTTCCTAATCTATAGTCTTCACAAATTGTTTCATCAAGCCTAACTTTATGTGTAATGGCGGCAAGATAGTATATGCCCTCTAGTTGCCTCGCCAGGAACTACGATCTATGACCTATGAAGAGGCCACTAGGGCTAGGAATCTGGCCACTCTGATAACGCAACGTTTGGGCAATACTTACTCAAAATCCGTTGTTATATGGGGTTGTTATATGGGGCTAATCTGTAGGTAGGGGCGTCGAAGTACAACCAGTTGCATATTACGTGTTTGTAAGTTAGTGGCGCTGTATCTAAAAAAATATAGCTGATAGGAAAAACGATTTCTATATTTGGAACTAGCACACCAAATATAGTCACAATCAGTTTTAATATTCCAGTCACCAAACAAAAAATATCTGTTTGTTATGCTGTGCAATAGTTTCGGTTTATAAAACAGGCGATAAATCGGACTGTAATAATTACAGTGGAATCTCGTTACTCCCAACATATTTTAAAGCGCTGAGTTTCAAGTTTTTATTACTCCAATAACCAATATATATTGGTATCTGGTGAGTATTGGACGATATTTATATTACACGAGAGTATTACAATGGTATTACACGATATTTATATTTTGTGAAGTATAGCTAAATAAGTTTTAAAATTATAGACAATGACAGTTAGGTATATAGACAATAACGTTTGCGATTAGGACAACAAATTTTCTATATAGATTTGTGAGCAAATAGCTTTACAAAGTACTATCTTTCAAGAAAGTAAATCCCACTTGTTGGAGGCGCTGGAATAGAATTTTCCAACTGAAAAATTTCGCAATGCACATGCACACATGTAGTTCACATGGAAACTTTCAACTACTTCTACTCAGATTCTTTGATAGATATGTTTTGTTTGTATATTCCAGAATACCTCTCATACATAGCAGACATAGTAATAAAAGACAATATAGGGAAAAGACAATCCTATTCGATAATAATAAAACAGAAACATACTAAGTAAGTAAAAATTAACGGGTAAGTGAAATGAGAAAAACATTTTCATTACATTTAGCATAGTGTAGTGGTTAGCGAGTTAGCTTTGTTACGCAGAAGCTTGTGAGTTCGAATCCGCCCATTTCTCATAAATTTTTTTAAGCGAATACATTTAGAAAATTGCCTTTGTTCTTCACCCATAACTAACCATTCTATTTGTAACTGCAGTGAAATATATTTTTAGTTTGTAAATTAACAACTTTATACTAGATAATGCTTTTCATAATGTTTCGAAGTCTTTAGGAAAATTCAAATTGGTCTTAGTGACTTCTATATTACGGTCAATCGTGTATTTTTTATATTTATTTATGAAACATCAATTTAAGGCAGCAGAAAAAAAACAAAGATACACAGTAACCCAGTCTAATCAGTAAGTTGAATAAAATGCAAACGCATTTTACAACGAAGAGGAGAAGCACACAACTCGCTCTTTCCCTAGCGTCTCCCAAATCAATTTTGACAATTTCTTACTAGATTTCTCTGTCGTTAGCATAGATTTTCACTCGTCCGAACTACAAAACCAATCTAGGTTCGAATTTTTTGAATGAAGAGTAGCTTCGAATTATCATTTTTGTATTTCGTTACTGTGTCATTTCTTTTCGCGTTATAATGTTGAATGGTTCTGCATTTTCATTTCATTTTGTGTATTTTATTTTTGTTTCCTCTTGCTAGAGGTAAAAATCAGCAATTTGCTTGCCTGCAAATTGACAATATATGAAACAAGAAACTCTCACGTGTCCAACATATTTCTCAAGTTTTCAACAAATATTGTATATTAAGCCCGTGAATCAGTTGCGGGACTACCTCTTAAGAGCAGGTTTATTGGGCGTAAACTACGGAATTGCTTAACTAAGAAGATAATCTTAAACACAACGTGCACATCATTTATAATAGAACATATTTTATTAAAGATGGACGACGCTAAAGCAAGGTAGTAAGAAATATTTATTTCGGCAATGCGAACATGAAGGAAAGATATCATGTAATGAAAAATTTGTATCTGTAGGATGATTTATTTCTCAATTTTTATATATTTATTCTTGATTTCGAAAGAAATTGTTTAAAAGAAAATACAAGTTTATAGTTTTAGGTCCCCTAATATAAGAATAAGAATACGACACATAAGAATAAGATTTAAAATAAGAATAAGGCACATTCTTAAGTAAAATTATTGTTATTTTATATTTTTAGCACATGGGATTCAATATGCATTCTTGCAATATGCAATATGCAAATAGCCGCGGCCACTTTTTCAAACGGCTCTACCTCCTTTACCCATTGACCGATTTTAATTTTCTTTTTTTTTTATTTGAAAGATCTTAGCTTGTACTAAAACTTAGTACTCTTTCTTATTTTATGTAAATATAACGGTAACTCGTATAAACATAAAAATATTTAAAAAATCATATTTTTCTTCATTTCATTTTTAGTATAACTTTTTAGGATCTCAAAATTCGCAATTTTGTCTCGAATAAAAGAGAAACAACATTTATTAAGCTTTAATTTGATACCGTTAATAAATCAGAATCATGTTCCCGAAACATTTACTTTTAGCTGGATGTTCCCGTTTTTCTGTTAATTGTCTTGATTAGGCCTAAATAATGCACTTCGATGTCGTTGTTCGCATTCTAATGTGCAAACTCAATTATGAAATCTGTTATATTATTATTAGTTAACCTTGCAATCAATTTACTAACAATTATATCAAATTGCTAACAACAATGTGTGGAAGGAAGTGTGAAGATATAAAAATAGATGCTGAAACTTCGAATCGAAAGCAGCCAGTAATTACAATTTCTCAACTTCTAATTTTTAATGCAGTGAAGAGAGCAAGACGTAGCCAATCTTCAACAGGATCCTCACGACATGATCAAAAAAGGGAAATGTCACTGCCTACTTACGTTGCCTTTAAGATAGATGGCCAAACCAGATAACGAGACTTGGTGGATACGATGCACATTTTGGAACTTTCGATCTCGTATGATCGTTTAAGAGTTTTATCTACTAATGTAACCAATAAAGTTTGTCGATTGTACGAAAGAGAGAACATTGTCTGCCCTGCTTCATTGAAGTTCAATGTTTTTACTACCGCCTGTTGTGACAGCATTGACCACAATCTAACCTCATCGACGGCAATTGATTCATTCCATGGGACAGCCATTTCGATAATGCAGCATCCAGTTCATGAAGACGATGGAACTCCTCGCGTTCTTACAAATATAGATGCTGCCAAAGACATACCAAAGCCGAGGAAGGTTCATTCTCTTCCCACGAACATTTCACCAAGTTTGCTAACTTTAAATGGATTATCTTCTTTTGCACATGAGCAGCTTCTGATTCCTGCTATTTCAGAAGATGTACTTTCATTGGATATGACTTGAGAAGATCAAGTTAAATCTGAATCTGGAGAGCATCTAAATTGGGCAACCTATCATGAATCATTTCAGCGGCTGCCAAATCGTCCAACAACAAATATTGCAGTTTTACCATTGTTTGCAGAACCGTCTTATTCACCTGTTATGATGCTGCATTCGATGAGAACTGTGGAAGTTATTGTAAGACATCTGAATGAGAAACAAACACCAGTTCTTGTTCTCGACCAGCCATTCTGTACTATATGTAAACAGATTCACTACGCCCTTCCAAATAGTTCCCTAGGAGAAAAGAAGTTTCTACTAATGCTAGGTGGGCTTCACATTGAGCAAGCTGCCATGTGAGTTTTAGGCCATCTTTTGGAAGACAGTGAGTAGGTGGAGATGTTGATCCAAGCAGAAATTGCATGTAAAGGCAAAGCCGAATCCGTGCTTCGCGTTGTACATATCAAGAGGTCCCGTCACGCCCACGAAGTCACTGCTGCTATTCTAATAGCTTTACAAAAGGAAACTTCTGAAGGAGTGAACTCATCGGTTGACAAAATGTGGAAAGAACATCGCCGTGAAACACAGCCGCAGTTCCGATTCTGGGACACTATTTTGACACTGGAGTTGACTGTGCTCACATTTATTAGAGCTATACGTGAAGCAAACTTTGATTTGTACGTGAAGTCTATTATGAACATAATTCCATGGTTCTTTGCATTGCACCACGTGCTCTATGCTCGGTGGCTTACAGCTCAGTTTTGTGACCTACTTAGCCTTGATACCTTGCATCCCGACATGATGGCAGCTTTCTTACGAGATGCCTTTGTTGCAAGGAAAAGTCAACGCTCTTTTTCAGCAATGGTTCTGGACCAAGTTCACGAGCAAGCCACGCTAAGAGGAGAGGAAGAATTATTGGACTGACAGAAAGCCCGGAAACATTACGGAGGTTTCTTGTAGCATCGCCGGAAATATGCAAATACGTAGAAGACACTGAATTGGCTTTCAAATGCAGAGATGACAATACAAAACATCACGAAGCATCCAAAAAATTCACTGAAAATTTTCAGTAACATGTTCAGTCGTTAAAAACGACTTCCAAAGATGCTGGTAATCCTGTTATGGAATCAACAGGAGATCTTTACCGGGTTGATAACAAAGAAATAGTACAACCTAAAGGAGTTGCCACCCTACAAATGATGGAAAGTGCAGGGCAATCGCAGTTCACAAGATTTGTTGAAGAACCATTAAAGAATAAAGACAAGAAAGTTACTGACCCTTTGAAATGCAATAGGTTTCTTGTATACAAGAAGAGGCAAACACGTGTTTCTGAAAAGTGCACCAGCCTTAAAAATGACTGTATTATTTAGTTGCCTTTACATTGCATGCCAATATAGATCAGGCGACTTGGACGAATTCTTTAAACATGAAAATGAGTTGTACCCTCCGTCAGTTTTAATAGGAGAGTCGATACATTTTAATCACAAATCAAGTTTGCTTAATTGTCTTGAAGCACTCCAAATCGAAGATATTTTTCAAGAACCTACAGTAGGAGTAAAGATTTTTCGATGGAGCAGCTATTATTCAGCTGATTCCTTGAGGATCAGCCAAAACTTTTGAAGAATATATCGAAGGCCATGTTGTTGAATACTTCAGGAAGCAGCTTGCAACAACGAAACGAATTGACGTGGTTTGGGACGAATATTTTCTTAACCCCTTAAAAGAAATGACAAGAGAATCCAGAGGAAGTAGTAGTAAATATCGCGTCTCACCGAATGCTCCAATTCCCAAGAACTTCCCTCAATTTCTGCGATCAAATGACAATAAGCGACAGCTTTTTCACTTAATCGTCCCGAAGTTGATGGAGATCAGAGAAGTAAACAAAGAAGTTTATACCACGAAAGGAGCACTCACTACGGCTACTAGATCTGACATGAATTGTTTAAGCCCGTACAACCACGAAAAAGCGGACACGCGGATGATGCTTCATCTGGCAGACGCTGTCTACTGCGGATACCGAAAGATCCTCATCCATACTGTGGACACAGATGTGGTGGTTTTGGCGATCAGCGTTTTTTAAAATCTAGCACTGGAGGAGGTGTTCATTGCCTTTGGAGTTGGACAAAACTTTCGGTAAGTACGAAATTTCATTTCTGATATTGTAAAGGATGTTTTGCGAAGTATGTAACTTATCAAACGTGATTCCGTCGGCACTGGGATGGACATTGGCTGTCGGTATATCCATTTCACAACATTCACAGGAATAACTTCTTATCTACTGTATAATAAAGACCAGGTATTGAGTACCAAAACTGCTAATAATATAGGCTCTCCACACATAATCGCTGGTCCTCCCGAGAAAAGATTGTTATATCTATAAGTAGGCCCATGCAAGCTGTTGCTCTTGGTGAGTTATCACTTTCCTAAGGATCAGAATTTGTTTGTTTAAATGCACTCTTACACCTTCATGAAATATCCTTTTCCTCTGTATGCTCTTCTGACTTAAACACTGTAAACGATTGAAGCAAGTGTTGTTTCTTTATTTCTGGTACATAAACGTAAGATAAATATCTCAGTCATTGGGACCATTAAAAGCGGTTTCACTTCCGATGTCCCACGCATTTACAGGATGTGATACCACCTCATCTTTTTACGGAAGAGGTAAGAAAACAGCATGGGAAGTTTGGAACGCGGTACCGGAAGTGAGTGGAACTTTTCTTTATTGGCCGACGGGATTCCTTCATTAGAGAAGTACGTTGTGCTATTATACCATAAGTCGAACGATTGACTCAATACCATCTACACAAGACGCACTGATTCAGTATGTTCGCAGAGCATCTTATCAGTCCATGATTTGGTCTCAATATTTAAAACCCTTCCAGGACCTTCCCCAACCAACTTCGTAAGGTTGGAAGGAAAATGAAGACAACCCAACAGTGGACCACGATCCCCATTGCGGGAGAGAGCCGTTTGTAGTTGGTTAAAATCGGTTGTAAGACATGCTCCGAGAATCGATGCAAAAGCAGGTCGTCTTCATTGACCTGTACACCGCTTTGCTACTGTGGAGGAGATTGCGAATGAGCTGTTTTTAATACTTTCTTCATTTATTTTTTGGGTTCTTTATTTCTTCATAACTATTAATTTGTTGTAAATGACGTTTTGTAAAAGATCGATCAGGTATTCATGATAGTTAATAGGTATTCATGACAGTTATAAGTATGGATTGCTCTTATAAAGAAACATTGTATTTATATTTGTGCTCTTTTTAAATGTGCTCTATTAAACAACTCTTGAAATCTTGCATTGGAAATCATTATTTTCATTTTAATTGATTTGTGATCACCTAAAAAAATTGACATGCTGAATACTTATTAAGGGGAAAGGGGGAATGATATAGATTACTTCGTTCGTCTTGCATTATTAATATTATAATCAATGAAAATGCTGGAACTTATGGGGGCAATTGCCCCGCCTCATCCAAGTTACGCCTGTAGTTTAAGGGTAATTACTGTTATAGACAAAACACAACGTTGAAACATCTTTTATGTTCTTTAAGCATATTTAGTACGAAACCTGTGAGGCAACACTAGTCAGAAAATGAGCCGCACCATCGCACCTGCATTTGTTTAACGGCGATTATATACATATCCACATACGAAAAGGTGTTATAAATGGTATCAAATTAAAGCTTAATAAATGTTGTTTCTCTTTTATTCGAGACAAAATTGCGAATTTTGAGGTCCTAAAAAGTTATAATAAAAATGAAATGAAGAAACATGATTTTTTAATATTTTTATGTTTATACGAGTTACCGTTATATTTACATAAAATAAGAAAGAGTACTAAATTTTAGTACAAGCTAAGATCTTTCAAATAAAAAAAAAGAAAATTAAAATCGGACAATGGATAGAGGAGATAGAGTCGTTTGAAAAAGTGGGCGCGGCCGCCATTTTGACCCCCTTCCCCTCCGCCACGAAATTTTCGTTGGCCCCCCTTCGGAAATCATTCACCGGGAGTCAAGGAAGATGTGTGCAAACTGGGACCTTTTAATCATAAAATGCAGCGTCCAACCCCCTAACCGCCGGACTATAATAGATAGCATCTTACCCAGCAATTGGGAGATCCAGGTTCGAGTCCGGGTCAAGGCAGCTACCAATTTTTCTGTATTAATTTCAACATTTACCATACAAAAGGTTATTTGTAGATAAGGTAATAACATCTAATCAGAAAATTGTTCTGCGCCCTAGGTAATAACCTTCAAACTCTAAATGATATACAAAATCTGTCAAGCGATTAAGCTGATCATGAAACTGCTTGCAATTAAATAGTTTAGTATTTACGACACTTTTTATTTAGGAAGTTCAAGTTCGTGGAGGATTCATCGCAGAGATATTTCAGCTTGTATTTCAAAGACCCCAATCGGGACGGGCGTAAGCCATAGTGCTGTCAGTGCCCATAAAATTCATTTTATCTTTATATTATCAAAGACCACAAGACAAACCTGCTACACCATGTCTACAATTATTTGGCAGTTTCAGAGACTTTCCTCTCGTAATTCTTGAGTTATATAGTGAACCAACTTACTGAAACATTCTGAATTTAATTAACGTTTGTTATGATTATCTTCTGTGGCGAATTCGCTTGGTAGTTTTTGCTCTCTTCTTGAATGCTGTGCTAAACAAACAAATGTTGAAAATTGAAGACCTGAATTGCAAAACATCTCAAGTCCACTTTTTTCGTATTTGCATTTTTTCTGTTCGTCGGTGTCTATGTTCCACTTGCATAAATATTACACCCTAATCCCATCACAGAAACCCATTTTAATACAAAATAATTTTCGCTGATTAAGATAACATACGAATACCTTGGACTGTTTTTCGTTCCTCCTGGAAAATATACTCCGATGGAGTTGGGATGTTTTTTAATTCAGGCCTTCAATTCTCTGTTTAAATCTATTGCCAGATGTTTACTCCTTTAGATAACGTATAGTAACAATAGGAGGTATTTACTTCTTATATATCATTATATACAGTCTCAATTTGAAAAAGTTAAGGTCGGTAGGTTGAATGCATGGCCCAAGAAAGCCGGAACAATCCATTCAGTTTTACTAACTAGTTTTCTCATGTTCTAAAGGCAAAGAAATACATATTCCCTAATTGTACAACATTGACTAGATCGTAAAACGTAAAAGGAGGAAATTATTCAGAAAGACTGTTATTCTATTTTAATTTTTTTTATTACAACGCCATTTCTACAATCTGAATGTAACAGCGTTTAACGGTCCTAACTTTTCAAATAAGAATGTTTGCCCACCAAGTCTCACCTCCAAATCTTCAGATTCTGTTTCATTCTTGTTGAATACCACAATTCCCGTTGTGTTATCTGGATTCAAAAATGCTACGGATACAAGACTTCCACTATTCCCGAAATTGTTGGGACTTTCCACTCGTACAGCACCTGATGAAGCTGCTTTGTTCATGTGTCCAATAATGTGATACTCAATACTACGTTCAAAATGAGTATCATCAGAGTAAAGAGTGATAATGCCTCGACAATTTTTGCATCCACCCTCACCTTCATAAGCTGGTCCCCACATTTCATTTAGAACCAAATTCCATAGAAGAACAGTAACAGCTCCATAGCGAGTTTGAGCAATGTATAATAAATCAATATCAAAATTAAATACTGCAGGCCAGTTAGTATCTCCGCTAGTACCAGTACATTCTGTCATGTAATACGAAGCACTGAAAGTAAAAGAAAAAAATCATTGGTAACCTATTTGCTAGCTTACAACTATGAACATGAGTAAATATCTACATCTGTGAGGTGAGTTGCTTGATCTAATCTGATTATCATATTTTTAAGTATCAGATATCTTCAGCGTTTAACATCAACTACTGAGATACTGAAAACAATGATGCAATCAGCACAAAAGTCGTTTCATTAAAGTACTGTGCTCTATTGTAAAATATCTAACAATACTCCAAGCAATACAGGATTGGTAAATATACTAATCCTGTCCGCCAGAAGGCAAAGAATCCTGACGATACTACAGTCAACTCATTATTGTTCATCTTTGTTACATTTGACAAACAACACTCAGAGAAAACACTTCAATTTTATAAAAAGTTAAAATAGCATAGCGCGTGACATGGTTGGAACAGGATATTAACAATGTTCTAGCCAAGGGGGGCAAAATACGAAGAGATATAATTGCAACGCAGAACAAACTTTATATGTTGGCAATGGCACAACAACCTATGAAGCAATGTCTGCTCTCTTAGTTTCTGTGAAGTACTTGAAACTTTAATGTGACAAGTAAATTAATTATTTTTAAAATATACATCTATGTATGCTACACTGTTAGATTTCATAACTAATGGTGAAACTATTTTATATCAGGTGAAATATGTTGTTGAACACTTTATTCATCTCACGAATTCATTCGACTTACCAACAAGTGACTAACAATCTTAAAATGGGCTTCTTAAAAACCTGACATAAAAATGTTAGGGCTGGAAATAACTCACTGCATTTTTTTTATTTTCAATGTTGTGGAAACAAGCTCTATATCTGATGCAAAATCTCTAATGTACATCCTTCTGTTGCTGAGGAGAAATAAAACCTCAGATATTCTTATTTTCAGGAAACTATCAATTCTGGAAAATTGTGTTTGAAAATCCTTCTACAGTTCATCGGAACAGTCAGCACTGTAACATGTGAAGGAGAATGCAGTTTCCAACAAAATAACATGAGTTTTCTGTCTTTACCCCTTGGAGCTTTCATTTCAACGATTTTTTAAAAATGTTCTTCAATTTTCAGGTTGATGAAGTGAAGGAAGATGCTATTGTTGAAACTCTGCCTGAACTTACTCAAGGACAACGAAAGGGGAACACAAGTCATGTACTAGGAATTTGACTTAAGCAAGTTTAAACTCTGATTTTGATATATTGTCCTTTCACAATAACATCAGTAGGTTTAGAGCTCATTTTTATACTTCAATGTTTTTCTAGCATTATTATTATTAATGTTAACATTAATAATAATAATAATAATAATAATAATAATAATAATAATAATAATAGTGTCTCCATATGAACGTCGGTGAACAAGGAATTTGTCCTGTCGGTCTAATCGTCCACGCCCTAGATCTCAGCAACACAGAAATAAGCCATATACATAATCGAATTTCTAATAATCCGAAAGGGTAGGGAAAAGTAAAACAGAGTCTAAAACTGACAGGTATTTTTCATTTGCGTAGTTTTCTCCAATGCGCTTACGTATTTTCATATTGGACTGTATGTCCCTCTCCTAGATATTAGAAACTATGTCACACAAAGAGGTTGGATTCCTCATGGTCTGAAACGATGAGGAAAACTATGACTCTAAAACTGGCAGGTCCTTTTCTATGGCTTAGTATTCTCCAATCCCCCTCCTCCTCCTCCCCCCCCCCGAATAAATCGTTCATCATAATTCTGATGGTAATAAAGGATATTTCTTTTAACAACCAGTCCTTATTCAAGTTACCAAAGCACGAGCATTATTCATCTCCAATTTGCAAATCTGTAACTCCCTTTAAACTCAAACATCAAAGTTTATATTTCTACTGTAGTTTCTTCTGACGTAAATATATTTTGTCCCATCAGAGATATTAGGCCTCCAATATGCTTAAAATACGAAATATTGGATTTTCAAATATTCATGAAATATTGAGGAAACATATACGCCTTCACATTCTGTATACCTTCAATATACTTTGATATGTAATCGTGTACAAAAAATCAACTTTAATATTCAACCCCTTCCGGGCGAAAAACCGTCCCGAAAACCGCAATTGTTTCTATTTCGACCATCCTATTTTCAAACATTTTTGACTAGTTCGATAACGTCTTAGGCTTTTCATTCGAATGACTAAAATTATCAAGCATATGTTATTGGATTGAATGTATTTTGTTTGAATATCCTATGATAAACCAGTGCGCAGAAATTACATTCTCCTTAAACATCAGCTAACACTAATATCTGCGCCGCAGTACAAAAATTGTCTCTATTAATAATTCGGTTGGTATAAAAGTAAAAGAATGCCTGTTTTGAACAATTCTTATACAAGGAATATAAATATTTAATATATATATATATATATATATATATATATATA